>BMAU01019522.1:0-112733 GCA_019973935.1 Trichonephila clavipes | reverse complement strand
AAAAGTTGGTAATCATGGCTCTATACCGATCACCATTGACTGTAACGTTGTGGCCTTCATCGTTTTTTGAAGAAGTACGGACCAATGATTCCACCAACCCATAAAGCGCACCAAACAGTCAGTGTTTCTGGATGTAACGGTGTTTCGACATACACTTGTGGATTAGCTTCACTCCAAATGCGGCAGTTTTGTTTGTTGACGTAGCCATTCAACCAGAAGTGCGCTTCATCGCTAAACAAAATTCGCTTATGAAAATCGGGAACAACCGCAATCTCGTTTTGGGCCCATTCGACGAATCTACTCCTTGCTTGATGATCGTTTTGATGTACGTTTTTGATCTCACACAAGACAAGTCAGCTAGTGAACTACTTGGAAATGGGACACGAAGTGGAGATATTTCGATTCACTTAAAATTTGTTACAGAGTTCTCTGAAACACAGCTACGTTGTTTGCTTACATGGAAATGCCCTCACTTATAGAAATCGATAAAAGCCGAATCATATTCATAGATTATTAAAAGCCAAGCTCATGGATTAACTTATTTTGAATAGGTTACCTATTTCAGACTCCAGACTACGATATGGTTTCTCGGGGTCTATTCTAGTGATAAATTTCCGAAACAAAGGAAACGTTATCGCTCCTTCATTGTGAATACAGATCCTTCTCATTGCAAGGGTCGACATTGGCAAGCTATATATTTTAGACAAGACAACCATTGTGTTTCTTTCTTTTCTTATGGAGCACGACCTCAGTATGATATTGAACAATTTATAATTGAAAACTCAATCAATTTCGAATGGAACGAAAATATTCTGCAATGTCCAAACACGATGACATGCGGTCTCTTCTGCCTGTATTTTTTGTGGCATATTTCTCGAGGGCTACCAATCAACCGATTGCGCAATGGAAATCACTGTGCTAATGAAAGACTTGTTCAAAATTTTGTCCAAATGTATTTTAAACTAGTTCATGTTCACCGACCTCTATCTTTTCAGTACTGCCAACCTCTGTCGACCAGTGTATAAAAGCAGAACCAGATTAGACTCGAGTTTAAAAGAGAAACTGACAATGGAGAAATTTGGTTATCTGGTTTGTGATAGCTGTTCACCTGGAGAATTTCTCTACATCAACCCATCCTTATTTTTAAATATAATTGATTGTGTTCAGAATGTTGTATTATGTAAAGATATTAGCGATAAGAGAATTGTCTATTTTAAGATACTAAACAACAGTGAAATTGTGCAATACATTCACAATGATGCACAAGAAGAATACTTTGGTTTTTGTCAACTACATCGAACTGATCCAAATGACAAATTTAAAGTGTTTTCTCCCAACAAAAATCTGTTTGTAAATCTATTAGATTGTGTTCTAGAAGCAAGAGATATCACTTCACAGATAAAGGTGATTGTCCACGTTTCAGCTGCAATTTGGCTACTTTAAACTGCTAACAAATGATTAACTTGTAAAATTACTTCATATACTGTATCCAAAATGTGACGTGTGTTTTTGTAAATTTCAAGTTATATTTTGAAAAAAAATGTTACAATATTTCTTGAAATAATATTACTTTTTGTATAACCATTTATTGAGGAGTTTTTGTATTCTATGTTATTATTGCTTGATGTATTTTACCAAGTATCATTTGTGTAACTCTAATAATATTACTTAATCTGTATTAATCTGTAACCATTTTTGGCTATTTTAAACTGATAACAAATGATGGACTTGTAAAGTTAATTCATATACGGTAACCAAATATGACGTGTGTTTTTTGTAAATTTCAAGTTATATTTTGGAAAAAAATGTTACAATATTTCTTGAACTAATATTACAATTTATATAACCATTTATTGATGAGTTTTTGTATTCTAGCTATGTTATTATTGCTTGATGTATTACCAAGTATCATTTGTGTAACTCTAATAATATTTTATAATCAGTAGCTATTTTACTGATGAAATTTTGTATTCTATGTTATGTGTATTGCCAAATATTCAAAAAAATATGATTTGTGTAACCTGTACCTAAGAATCGAAATAAAAGCTAATTTGTTTAACACCCTCTGGACTTAATCTTTTCTTTATACATGTTATCTAATTTAAATACATTCTTGTTTAAGATTATTTAAAAACATAAACACGATTAAAAAACAAGATTAACGTCTAATTTAAGTGTATCCTTGACAAAAGATCATCTAAAAAACTTGACAAAAGAAATTTAAATGAGTCATTTTAATAAAAATTATATACATGAAAATAAGATAAGTATTCCAAGGCAAAACTACCTAAAAATTAGTATAAATAGTGCAATCGAAACGTATTTTAACAATTGACTTGCTTAGCATTTCATCTCTCACTTTCCTCTTTAAAAGATGGCCAGTAAAGACAGTAAGCATATTTTCGTTTAATCCTTGGTTAGTTTAGTTGCTTAAACATTAAGAGAATCTAAACTTACAATTTTTATGTCGCTTAAAATATGACTTTTTAAATTTCCCTGTAGAAGTAAGTCAAATAAAACAAATTCGAAAAATTCAATCAATTACATATTAATGTACATAGTTTCAATGAAGATTTTTTTTCCGATTTACACGAGAAAAAACAAACACACACAAAAAATAGTAAACGTATTACTGTATGAACAACATTATTTTTTGATTAAAAATTGTAATAGTCTTTTATACAAAAGGAAAGGAATTCCCAAGTATTGTGAAAACTATTTGTGTGGTTACAAAAAGAATCTACATTATCTATGCACAAAACCTTGTGTCTTAAAAATAAATAGCACACAAAAGATAACTAAGCCTACAATCCTTGATAGAAAAAGTACAATTTACTAACTTCTTCAAAATCTTTTTATCATCCGTTCGTAGTTTTTACTGATTTTGAATGTTATCACTACCTTCTCTCTCTCTCTCTCTCAAATTCTTTACACTGCACAAGTCTTACAATTCCACTCGAAAAACACATTCTATATAGTTATAGTATGATATGTTTAAATATTGAAAATAAAATAATTTTTAAAAGGTTTCCGTAGTTCGTAGCAGTCCGAATTGAAGAACTGAGAAGAAACGAGTAGAGAAACTGGTTTTTTCTCAGGCGGTTGATTGACTTTACTCGGCGAAGTGTATGAGAACCAAGCTTGCTTGTGGGAACTGAACACTGGGGATTTCTTGTCGGACTGACCATTTGACCGAAACATCTGCACATGCACCCCAGCACCTAAGGTCTCGTAAACTGAGATAGGCACAGTAGGCCTTGGTCCGCATGAGTTGTTGCGATACTGAGTCCAGTTAATCTACAATATTTTTTTTAAATTAAGAGGAAGATTGCCTGCTGAAATTCTCATAGCAGCCACCATGTTTATGTTGTTAAAACCCCAGTTCATCGTCCCTTGACGATGATTACTCACGCCAGAAAAATTGTGGTAACCTGTGTTTTTAAAAGTGTTGTTTTTACCAGATGCATGAACCTCTTTGAACGAGTGGCAGGTGCTATATCCAGCTCTGAACCAATCTAACAATTGGTAATTTATATATTATTTAAGTTGTTTTTTTTTTTGTTAACTTAAATTGTGAGTTATATTATTTTATATTAATTTATTGACTAAACAAGTAATATAAAAAAAATTAAGTCATTTCCTACTTAGATTCAACAAAGAAAAGTTTTATTTTAGCTACTTTTTATTAAATAGTTGTAATTATTATAAATATGTTTATACATAGGACAGAATCACAACATTAAGTGGTAATTGATTTTTTTAATTATCATTAAAGTATCATGTTGTTATAAAAAACGTGTATATAAAATTTCAGTTCAACTGAATGCTTTAAAACGTGAGAAAAAAAATCTTTGACAATTTTGACACAAGTGGCCAAAAGGGTCGCCAAAAATGATACCAACGTGGCTGCATTTGTAATTCTTTGAATAATTAGTTTTAATCAATTAATTTTTAATAATTGTAATTAAATTACTGTATTATCATCCAAAATAATCATGTATATAGGATTTCAGCTCAATTGAGCGCTTTAAAATGTATTTTATTAACGACTGAAAATTCCACCAGGATAAATAAATAAATATATAGAGAGTGGGAATTAATAGTAGGAATTGAAAAAAAATGAACCTTAAAATACAGAAATAAGCCTTAATATATGTCATCTTATTGTACTTGCATCTATGTTTACACTTATTGATCTTCACGCAAGAAAAATTTGTTCACAAATATATGCCGACTGTCGTATAAAGAGTAATTTCCCAGCAAATTTCTTCATATAGGGAAGATTTTCAGATGACAAAGATTTGTAAGGTTATAGCTAAATATGAAGTAATATAACTGGATTTTTACGTCCTTGAAAGGAAGAACTATATAATTCAAACTTCCTTATTTGTTGCTTTGAATGGGCCAAGGAATGATATATAAATTCATCGATCACTTTCTGGTAAATTCAAAGAATATCCAATACCAATATCAGAAGATAACGAGAGTTACACAGAAAGGCGACAAAGAATATTTAGTATCCTTTTAATAATATGAATTACTCAAATTACTAAAATAGTAATAAATTATATTCCTTATTTAACAGGAAAAATTTACATCAGAGCTTAATTGTAATAGTATCAAGATAATTAAGCTCTATAATTACAATTCAATACAATTAAGTACTAGTATCTATTCCAAACAGGAACTTACTGAAACGATTCACTATTTCCAAGTCAGCATTTGGAGGTCTTCCTAGAAGTTCGGGCTTGGCGAAGGCTTCTTTAATGGCATCTGCTCCGTGCAATATGACGAAATTTTGTGATCCTAATGGTAGACTGTTTAGTAAAAGAATCCAGATATATTTTTTAACACGGATGGGTTTTTTCCTTATAAATATAATAAAAAATCCTCAAAAATGATTTCTTAAAAATTCTCTTTCATTTTTAATACTAAGTTTTATCGTAGGAAATGTTTTTATATAACAGCGTGAGAATTACATTTTGATTTCAAATAACTGATCCCTTAAAATACCAGTTATTTTCTAATTTAAAATAAGTTTTATCTGTTTTCTACTTATTGCATCAGTTTTGGAACATTTAACATGCCTTTTTAAATGGTCCTTAAAACTGCAATTTACTTTTGTATGAATTAGCCTTAGTTTTGATTTAATTCGAATCAACGTCCTACCAGAAGATATTCGAGGCACGAATTTCCTAAATTTGAGGCATCAAATTATTAGAATTAAATATTTTAGCTAATGGACTACTCTTACTAGCATCTAAACTGCATTTCACCACTGCAATATATAGGCGATATCGAATTTAAAATACCTCATACTTGAACTGATTGGTAGATTCCAAAATGCATTCGGAAATGATAAACCTCAATAACATTCTCTTCGAAATTTCGTAAGAAAAAAGGAAAAATCAGTTTATTATAGGTTGAAAGGTGGACAAAACAACATGGCTGTTCTCTGCGGCGTTTGTAGCCGGAAAACCCTTGAGGTCCTGCATGGCGTTCAGTAAGACCCTGCTGAGCTAATCATTTCCTTTTTTGGGAGAGAATCGTTGTATTCCGACCAATACGAGTAGCAAAACGATACACTGCACTTTCGATAGGCCACTATCCTGCTGGTTTCGAATTCAGACACGTGCTGGTAGCTATTTGTACTTTTTTAAATGAGAAAAAAAATCTATAGTATAACTTTCATTTTATTCAGAGTTTCTCTCTTCTACACCATTCAATTGCTCTTAAAAGCTAATCATTTGGATATTCCAGCATTTTCTTCCTCCCGTGAGAATTTGACGTTTGTATTATTCCTCATTCTTGGTGCTGCAATTTTAATGGTCAGCAATGTATGTATTTTAAAAGATTCAAACACTTCTGCCCAGTTTTGAGTTCAATTCACTACACTCGGTTACATTGTCACACATTTTTCATAGTATTATGTCCAGTGGTATGAAAAAGAGATAATCCATAACTTTTGTTTAGAAGAACAAAATTCGTACTATAATTCGATAGAGTAATCTTGACGTACTATAAACTAAAGTAGTCAATTAAATAATTTTTCATATATTCTTTTTTTATTTCATTATTTTTAGCGTTTATTTAATTGATTATTAATGATCATTCATTTTACAGTAAGAACAAATTAAGATATTTATTTCTTATTTCTTTTAAATATATGCCCTAATATAATCGAATGTATGTTAAAAGGCATATATTCCACATCATATGAGTCGCAATATTTAATATGATAAAAACACTCATTAAAAAGAAATATAGTTTTCTCAAATTAGGAAATATCCTGCTAAAAACAATTCAGTTAGAGTCAATACATTTCGATTACATGGAAATTAATTTATATTTGTTAATATTATTTCTTCTTCCTTCAAAAAAAAAACTTAGCAAGAAACCATAGGTATCATAACAATATTAACAAAAAACAACAATTTTCTCTAACAAGATTTTTGAATAAAGATACAACTAAAACTGAATTTCTGTAAAAACGTATAGATGACTTTCAAAAATTTCAGAAACATATCAAAACAGTTTTTCATTTTACTAAACAAATAATATTTATTGGAGTGATTACTCAGAAAAAATGCTTGAATCGAATTAAAAACTCTTACTGTATTTTAAATACGTAACTGCTTAAATGCTTTAAATTTACATTGTAAAATTACTAGTCAATATCATAGAAATTCATGATCTTACCTAAATACATCTCCGTATTTCTTTCCTAGTTCAATTAAATCAAGATGAATATCTTCTGACAGGAATGGTAAGTACCCCAAAATTGGCAATCCTGTGGGGCCCGGTGGAAAATTACTTGTTATTCTTTTTATCAATCTCCCAATTAAATAGACAATAAAACAAACGCATATTCCAATCAAAATTTGGTTTCTAAATGCACTTATTTCATGAATAATTCTTTCAAAATCGTTTCTTAATTTTGGTGTCAATAATTTAGTATTTAAATATTCCATAACTGCTTAGAATAAGTTACTATGAAGAGGAAATATCTTACGGATTTATTAATAAACGTGTGTTTATCAAAAAAGTGCGATTCTGAAGAATTTTTATGTGAAAGAGTTGATAGCTCGCAAAAGATTCCTTCGATATGAAGGAATACAAATTTGCAGCAAAAATAATTCTATTTATAATTTTAATACTTCCTCGTCCTTATCATTCTTGCCTCTGTTTTGATTGAAATTCATTCGGCATTATCAAAAAGAGTTCGGGATAAGATGATTAGATAAATGCAAAGACCTTGGTAGTACTGCACGATAGCCCAAGCATACTTGAAAATATACAAAATAAATTAGGTAACAAGTAACATAAAAAAAATTAAGTCAATTCCTACTTAGTTCAACAAAAAAATTTATTTAGTTACTTTTTATTAAATAATTGCAATTAATAAAGGTTGTTTTTTTAGACGTATAGAACTTTAAATTGCAATAAAACAACGATGTAATATTCGATTGACATGAATTTTTTTTATTCGAAAGATAATCTTGTGGCATTACATTTTAAATATGATTTCTGGCATAGGACTGCCACGGCTGGCTCGGATGTAGTCCAATCTGGACGTCGCATTTTCGATAACTTTTTCCAACATTTGTGGCCGTATATCGGCAATAACACGGCGAATGTTGTCTTCCAAATGATCAAGCGTTTGTGGCTTATCCGCATAGACCGATGACTGTACATAGCCCCACAGAAAATAGTCTAGCGGTGTTAAAACACAAGATCTTGGAGGCCAACTCACAGGTCCAAAACGTGAAATTAGGCGGTCACCAAACGTGTCTTTCAATAAATCGATTGTGGCACGAGCTGTGTGACATGTTGCGCCGTCTTGTTGGAACCACAGCTCTCTGGACATCCTGATTGTTCAATTCAGGAATGAAAAAGTTAGTAATCATGGCTCTATATTGATCACCATTGACTGTAACGTTGTGGCCTTCATCGTTTTTGAAGAAGGATTCCACCAGCCCATAAAGCGCACCAAACAGTCAGTTTTTCTGGATGTAACGGTGTTTCGACATACACTTGTGCATTAGCTTCACTCCAAATGCGGCAGTTTTGTTTGTTGACGTAGCCATTCAACTAGAAGTACGCTTCATCGCTAAACAAAATTCGCTTATGAAAATTGGGAACAACGGCAATCTCGTTTTGGGCCCATTCGACGAATCTACGCCTTGCTTGATGATCGTTTTGATTAATTGCCAAACCAAACTGAGAATAAATCACTTGACAGCTATTAAATCGGTCGCTATCTTGGAAAGTAATGCCAACTTAAACTTTTATACCTGGAAAAAAACACTCTTTATAAATATTCATATACATATGACATAATCGCAATATTAAGTGGAAAAATAGAAAGCAATTTTCCTCACGATTTTCCATTTTTCTGTCCGTATAACCCTTTAAGACCCAACCCACACAATCGTGCGGGATAGATATTGGTATGCATTTTTGCTTCTGGAATAGTCGTATGTAAGAAAATCACGAATCAAACGATTGAGAAGGTTAGTAGAAAGTGTAAAGTGTTACTTTTTTATCAACAGACGATAGTTGTGGCCCATATTTTACTTTTAGTTAGAAAATCTAGATTGTTTTCAAATACCAAGAAAACACGTCTTCTTTTTAACTGTCATAAAAAGGTAATTATCAATATATTTCTAATTGCTTGGATACAAATTTTTGTAGTAATGATTTAATAATTTAAAAATGGAAAAATATTAATTATACTGTATTAAATTTGCTTGTAGGACTCGGGATTTCGTTACCCACATGATCGTGGGGGTTGGGCGTTACTTGAGTCCTTGCAGCTGTAAAGGTAAGTACTTAACATGCGAATTTTCTTTTCTGTTTCAATAATTTTGATAAAAGACCAAAAAAAGTGAAATATATATTAGGTGTGCAACTTTGCTTCCGCCGTTTTTTTCCGAAATTCGAGGCTTTATTGTAAAAAACTGATTATACATTTATGATTCAATAATTGCATTCAATAACGATCACCTGTGATTGTTTCAGCCGGTTTTAACAACTCATAATACACTACGCCGAGATGGTCCCACCAAATGCCGTGTTGGTCTTAGATGTCAAAATCACCGTTCTTGAGGCGTTGAAACCACTCTCGGCACGTTCTTTCACTAATAGCGGCCTCACAGTAGATATTTGAGAGAATTTGATGAGCCTCAGCCGCAGATTTCTTCATATTAAAGCAGAAAATTAAAACCTCCCTCAAATGAAGAGAATTTAGCTCGTAAGCTGACATGTTTAATCGAGAGTAACTTTATGATGCAGACACGAGTCGACTAATATTTCGATGCCCTTATATTTACAAATACCTAAGCTTATTGTATGACATCTACGATCTATTTATTTCGACTACCACTTACTGCTACAGCCATCTATTGCAAAATGGCGGAAGCAAAGTTGTACATCTAATAGTTTTATAATTAATACCAAATTTTCTTGGAGGTCGTCATGGATAAGTCCTTTCTTTTCTTTCTCTCTCTCTCTCTCTCTCTCTCTTGCGATTAGTTTTCTTTTTCATACATTTGTTGAGTAGTATGGCATTTTTATCCTCTCCACAGATATCTCTGCATTCATATTCCCCCTCCAAAAAAATCTGGGTTTTCAGGTAGGAGTTAGTATGGTGTGATTTAAATATATTTTATTTCTTAAATAATAAAACTTCCTGATATATTTGACTATTTTTCATGGAATGCTGTGTTAACTTTTAACCAAAACTTTTTCACGTGTCTAAAAGGAGAAGGATTCTCACAGAAGAAGACATTTTGCAATTGACGAATAAATCAGATTGAACTTAGATCAGAACTTAGTGATCTCTCAGATGATAACAATGTTGCAAGCAAAAGATATGAATCACCTATACTGGAAGGAGAATCAAGTTCAGATGAGAGCGATGAAAAAAAATATGGGAATATTTGAAATGGAAAGAAAATTTTGGATCATTCTTTACCATAAAAGTCTCTTGAATACATTCATTACATTGATTTAGCAGTTTCAAATTATTGGTTTCTGCACAAACAAGATGCAGTATCTAATAAAATTCCTCTAAAAATAAAAATGAATCGTGTAAAATTTAAGTTAGAGATTGTGAAGCGTTATCAGCCTCTCCATCTGCTAACAAATGTATTTTAACTGACAGAGTGTTGGAATTCCACTCGCAAAAAGATCGAAGCATTATAATCCACCTGCTATACATGTCATGGTTTTTATCCTGGCCATTCCAGGATAAAAGGCTTGACATGTACAACCATTTTAGATGTGTTGATGGCATTTAAAAACGTCGCAAGTGCAGATTTGAAAACCAATTAAACAGTTCGAAAGCATGTTGTGAAAAATGCAATGGTTATTTATACTTGTCAAAAGAAAAAGATTTTTATAGTAAATAAATAATGAATTAATAAAAGGGTTAATTATACATCAATAGTTTACTCATTTGTAACAATTTAGTTGAATTAAGATTGTTCCTTCTATCAACTTAGAGCTAAAAATGTATTACTCGTAAAATTTCATAGGTGACCTGTTTCACAGATAACGTCCAACACGCACGTTCCTGCGGGTGCCATCTACAGTCCAGGGGGAGGGAGCGGGAATTTTTTAATTATTTTTCCCAGTGTCATTGGGGTCAGTATAGTATTAATAACCAGAAGAATTTAATATTTAAAATTAAAAATAATTCGGGTCTAAAAGGGATATGGTGTTGGACTATTATTTTTGTTTGTTACTATTTATTTATTAATTAAAATCAATTGTTCCGATAAAATAGTATAGTAAAAAGAAATCACATTCTCAGAAATAAGGCCATCCCAGGTAGGATTCTGACCCACTCCCTATGGATTAAAAGTCCAACACGCTATCCATTGAAATACAGGAATACAATGAGCACTTTTCCTTTTTATACATGGTGTTGGACTATTATTTTTTGTTTGTTACTATTTATTCATTAATTGAAATAAATTCATGAATTAATATTTGAAAAAACTATATCAAGTGTCCTCCACTACATGTTCTAAAAAGTGCATTTGAACTTCAGTGGATGAATAAAAAGTATTTTATTAAGGACTAAAAATTCTAACAAATATATATATATAAATAAATAAATTTAGAGAGAGTGTGAATTAATAGTAGGAATTGAAAAATTATTCACAAGAGAAAGAAGGAAAGCACAGTAACACATACTACATGGGAGAATAGAACAAAATTTTTTAAAAAAAACTTTTATAAAATCGCCAAGAATATTTGCATGATTTATTTTTATAATATATGACAAAGGAAGATTACATAGAGAAAGAAATGAATTTTTAGAACAATTTTAAAAATTCTACAAGATGGGGATGACAGTCTTTGTTCTGAAATTTTTCCCCATTTTTAGATTTTTTCAAAATATATAATATTTACTAGCTGCATGGCCCGGCGTGGCACGGGCTTTCTCTATTTTTCTAAATTTCCCCTTCCTTTCATAAAATCAGCACTTCCAATATTCTTTTTCGAAATTACTTTGACTTCCTTTTTTTTCTTTCCCCTCCATTTAACCCGGCGTTGCACGGACATATTCGAATGGATAACATATAGGCATGAAAGTTTCCCTTCCCTTCTCTGTGTCACCCCATTCGGTGTGTGTGTGATTTCATGCTAATATCATTACAATTCCCTTTTTCGAAATTTCTTCTACTTCTTTTCATTGTCAGATATGTTTCTTTTATATCTCTCTATAGCTCGGCATTACACGGGCTTTTTCAGTGTAACACTATTTTTCTCTCTCCCCTCATCCAAAATATGATTTTTTTTCAAATTTTGAACCATGACAATACCATGACAAAACAATACTGCTTTAATTAAAATATTATCTATGAAAAGGATGCGGTTCTGATGCTAAGAGTAAAACCAAAACACTCTCATTACTTTTAACGATAATTAGTTTCTAAGAATCTAAAATAAAAAAAATTCAGATTTTCATTAATCTATCAATCGCGTTACATACAGTTAGCTAAAAATTATCTCTAAAATGTAATTTTTTTCAAAATGATAATAATATTTCTATACTATAAAATTTCCTAAATGAAATCAAAATCTAAAAAATATACTAATTATATTAAAAAAGGAGCTGGTGAATCCTTCAGAATACCACTTTTCAAAATTATCACAAATGCTCACAATGAAAATTAACTAAATTTTTCAAAATACAACCTATCAAAATTATAATAAATATTCACTATAAAGTTTCTTATAATTATGAAAAATAATAAAGTTAACTAAATATATAACAAAAGACTGATCATAAATTTTTGAACATTTTGCTTATAACGTGTGTGTTTGTGTACAACAGAAATGCTTTGAACAAGTGTGCTAAGTTTATACCAGAGTGTAAAAGATACACAATATTCTCAATATTCATAGTAATACGTTGAACAATTTTAGAAAAGATTATCAATAAAAATATTCACAACATTCTAGTTTTTTTTTAAATTGAACTCATCACCACATTTTCATACATCCACAATAGCAATAATGACTAACACTAACAGAATATCAAAAATTGGGTATACAGTATCATATAAAATAAAAAATATTTTCTGGAAAAAATATCACGCATCTAAAACATTCACTTTGACGAAAATAATAAATAGGCTAAACAAAACAATATAAGATAAAGACAATTCACACGAAGCCTTCAAAAATGCAATAGTGTTAAACAAAAAAAACATAAGATCAAGTTAAATCCACAATAAATCTGTGCCATAGTTCATGATGTTTATAAAAATAGATAAATGATACAAGGTTCCCAGTAATTCAAAATAGTATTAAATGCTTGAAAAAATGGTTGAGGTATCTGACTACGTTCGGAATCGTGATTTTGAAAAGCGCATAAAGGGATACTTTTCATGATATTTAGTGCCACTTAGATTAGAATATATGCATAAAATTGTTTAAAAGACATTTTGACAAAAATTTTTTTATTTAAATACAATATTTTGGCAAAATATTAACTTAGAATAATCTTGTTTCCAAATGTTCTCCTTTTGTGAAAAATGCTTCTATTGGAATAATATTTTGCCTGTATATAGCTCAGACCTCTCTACAGAGGCTCAACTAGAATTTTTGAAATATATAACTTAGAATTTATCCATATTTTACAACAGAGGGGAGCAATTTTTAAAAAAAAAACGCCGATAATTATTTCAAATGGTGGGAACTCTGAAAGCAATGTGAATTTTTCAAAAATTCTAGTTGAGCCTCTGTAGAGAGGTCTGAGCTATATACAGGCAAAATGTTATTCTAATAGAAGCATTTTTCACAAAAGGAGAACATTTGGAAAAAAGATGATTCTAAGTTAATTTTTTGCCAAAATATTGTATTTAAATAAAAATTCTTTTGTCAAAATGTCCTTAAAACAATTTTATGCATTTATTCTAATTTAAAATATAATTGTGTACATTTTGTTTATAACATTTGTTTGTTCTTTGTTTGAGAATGTTTGTGTCTAACAGAAATGCTTTTCACAAGTTTGCTAAGTTTATACTAGAGTGTAAAGGTTACATAATATTCCCAATACTCATAGTAATACGTTGTTGACATTTTTGGCAAGTTTTTCATTGAAATTTTTTCAGTCCCCGGAAAGAATTTTAAAAAAAAGTAGTTTTATGTACGGAAAAAGACAGAGAGAAAAATTTTAAAAATTATAAAATTCCATCTATTTTAAAGGAATTTTACTGTATTCCGTTGTTTCTTGAAAGAAAGAAAAGCCAAAGTTAAAGTAGAAGTTGGATCGAACAATTTTTCTTTAAGGCTGTTTCGCCATATGTACAAGAGTGTAAACTTAACGTGGAGCGCATTTTCGGATATAAAAAATGCCTCAATTTTTATAAAAAATTGTGACATTGTAAGTCATGCATTGGTTTATAATATAGTGTTTTTAAAATTTCAAAATATTTCATAAATATTTAATCTTTCCGTGTAACATGTTAAGAGATCGCTCATTTAGCATTATGATATAGGAGAAAATGCGAAACACATTTTATAAAAGCAAAAGGATGTCTACTCGTATAAAAATGAATAGTATGATAAAATAAGTTATTCTCTACATGATAGTGAAGCCAGAATATAATATTAATGTTTAAATAATTTTATACCTGAAAAAATATTCTGAATTCGGGTCCTATTCTTTAACATTAGCCGAAAACAGCCTTAAACGACGGGAAACGTCATATTAGGTAACGGGATCTTAGCTCAAAAATAATATTTCAATGAATTTTTTTGAAACATTTTTAAGAACATGATTTTTAAGTTATTGCCTTCATACTTCGCACATCGATTGCAAACAAGGGTAATTTTTAAACAAAAAATGTAAGAATAATTCTTTAGTAATAAATTATCGTAAAAAGAGAAATAGACGAAAGACAAACAATTTTTTTAAATCTGTAATTTTTAACCTATTTTTTTTCAATTTTTGTAAAAATTGCGGATAATATTGCTCTACACTCGGAAAAAAAGTTTCGTGCGATTATTTGTGTAAATGGCGAAGTTAATAAATGTTTAGTTAAAATTTTGAGTATTTTTCGAAAAACCGTAAAAGTAAAAGTTTTCGACAATTTATTTTTAAATGACCGATTCTAAAAGGGAAAACCGATCTTTTTTAGTGTAGAATATCAATTCATTAACGCGAAAGGAAATTGAAAGGGAATGATTTAGAAATTCCTTAATTAAAAACGTATGGATTTTGATTTCTTTTAGAAAAATTCATAAAAAATATAAAGTATCAAAATTTTATAGAAAAAATTCTACCGTATCATGGCGAAATAAATGATCTTTCCGATTCAGTTATTATTTTTTGTCTGATTTTGATAGGAAGAATTGGATGATTGGATGGGGCTTTTTAAAAATGACAAAAAATTGGAACTTCACTTCACTCACTGAAATAAAAAGGACGCTCGTCGGAATAAAAAACGGACAGGAGTAAAACAATTATTCATTTTAAGGTTTTTAATTAATATCTTTTCAACTAAATGCAATATCGGATAATAAATACTCTAAACGGATTTCTTGTATCATTGCCCATCTTTTAGTACCTTTGGTGAGTTTTTGCGTGGTGTAGTTCGTGAGAAAATAGACGCACATAGATAGAAACATTCATTTGTTTGTTTACCTACGAATTTTAATAGTGTAGACTAGTTGCACACAGGGGCTTTTTCTTTCCCTCATGACGCCAGAATTTCTGTGTATGTGTTTGTATGCGTGCAATACGAATGATTTCTATAATTATGCCATTAAATTTCCCTTTTTCGTAATTTATTCCACTTATTTTTGATTTAAGACAGGTTTCATTTCCCTCTCTATAGCCCGGAATAAGTGCATAAGTTTTTTAGTGTAAAATTGTTGTTCTCTTTTCCCCACCCCCTCACAGATAAGATATAGCTTCGAATTTTGATGTATGACTTATAAAAAACAATATTACGTTAGTTAAAAAATTATTAATGTGAAGCAATAAAAAGAAAACTATTCTGATGCTAAGAGTAAAACAAAAAAACTTTCATCAATTTTAATAATAGTTAGTTTCTAAGAATCTAAAATAATAAAACCGATTTCATATTTTCATTAATCAATCAATTGTTGCATATAGTTATCTTAAAAATGTCTCTAAAAATGTATTTTTATACAAAATAATAAACGATTTCCTTTGAATTAACAAATAATTAATTTAGTAATAAAGTAATAGAAATAATCATTTTAAATAAACATATATATTAATTTAAATCCTTTTTCTGTAAGTAATAAATAAAAGAAAAATTTACAGATAGCTATTGAAACGATGGCTTTCTTCTGAATGTTTGAATGTTTGATTATATATATATATATATGTAAGTTATAAAAAAACAGGGAAAGAGTCTATGGGGGAAAACCCAGATATATTTTTACATTTACTGAAAAAAACATTAAAAAAACTAAAAAACATTTTGATATTTTATTTTAATTTTATAGTTTTTCACTAAAATAAAAAGTAAAACAAAGGTATCTCATAAAATGTTAAATATTTATTTCTTACATTTCTGTTTTAAAAAGTTTACACAATGTTTTTATGTGAAGCAATTTTTTCTTCCCAGCATGTATTTTTGTTGATAATATTTAAATATAATCTAGTTTTTTGCAACACACATATTCTTTTTTCCCCTTTTCTGTTTAACAAATACCAACGTGAGCAATATAATAGATTATATCATCTCTGCTTCCCCTTATTATTTATCAATTATTCATCCGCAAAAGGGATAAAATGTATTTTTCGAGAGATTTTAGCTATTTATGATCAATTAATTATAAAACATCTTTGAAATTGTTTATTTTCGCTTTAGTGGTCTATCCTTAGTTATTTCATGGAACACCTAGTTATTTCATAGAATAACAAGATAAAGTATGAAATTGTTCATTTATTATATGCTTTAATCGACTTGTCTAGTAATTTTATGAAACACCTAGTTATTCTATGAAATAACTGAATTATACACTTTAATGATAACTTATTTATAATTTTCTTTAAATAAACATTATACATAAAACTTTTTAAGTATTTTTTCGACACATGAAATGAATTGAGATCTTACACATTTAATATACTTCACAGACAAAAATATTTTGAAATTTTATTCAAATATAATTCAAAAATAAAAGGATTACAGTAAATTTTAATTCAATGTACATAAAATATTTTATAGGAGTCTTACCATTTTATTGAGATACATCAACATCGTATATCACATTTGTTTTAATAACGGCACATTCAATAGAAAAAGTTCATTTCTTTTTTTTTTACAGATCTATGTAATCATACATATAAATATATTTATAATGTAGAAAAAAATTAATTTTTACAGTGCACAATTATATTATATATTTTCAAATATATTTTATAAACAAAACAAGAAATTAAAAACGTTGTAACCAAAATCAGCATCAATTAAAGTGTACATTGAACTTATATCACATTACTATCACAACAAGATTTTATATCACAAAATCTTATATCACAGCAAGAACAACAAAAATCACATATTCATTTGAATCTATAGTGACTATGAAGAATATCAAACATAACAGAGTAGACATTTTCTTGCTCTTGCCAAAAAATTCATTATTACAACGCAGTGATTTAAACAAAAAAAATATTATTCATCGAAAGAAATAATATATTAATTAACTAATTACTTTATACGCACACACACACTGTAGTCATTTAAAGAAAATTGAGCTACAATATATAAAACTAAAATATTCAATTAATTTATTTCTTTAATTTGGGGTGCTTTAAATAATTCTAAGTTAATTTAGCAATTAGTTGTATGACTGCAAGAACAATATAATACATTACATAAAATTTTTGGATCTTATTACATTAAACATATAAAATACATTTCTGAAATATTTTTAAGAAATTAATTTCATTATTCCATATAAGTAAGCTTCTTTCCATTTATAAAATAAACAAATATTTTGTTTTGAAATAAAAATTTTATAAAATTATCGAATGATTTCTAAAATAAATCGTAATGTCTGTTCCCTTTAGTTATTTGTAATTATAACACTAATGGGTACTTATACGCGTTATACCGTTGACCAGTTTGGCGTCAAATCAAAAGAGGTCGCCAAACGTAACGATATACAGCCAATAGTGGAAACCGCGCTTGCGAGTACTACGAACACAATTATAATAACAATGGCAGGGTTTCAAGAAATTTTTTGAATTGGCGTGTCTTTTCAATTAGCGAAACTGTTCGAGGATGTAATGCATAAGTACCAACTAAAGTACAAGAAATGATACAAAAAGTTGATAGTTTAAAATTAATTCATGAAGTTAAATTAGAAAATATAAAAACAAAAATAAAAAATTACTTTATGCCATGTGTACTCAGGGACGTCTTAAGACTCTTTGAGGCTCTGTGCCCCTATGCAAAAGTAGGTCCTACCTGAGGTTCTTAAAATTGGACCGTATATAAGCATGCATTATCAAATACTTCTTCAAACGATAATTTAAACAAATAAATGTGTACGATTCGTTACCTCAAAAACCTAGGCACAAACCGGCTAGACCGATGGCTTCATTTCGACTGAAGGAATTGAAAATTTGTTAATGGTACTCTAGGCCTAGACCTAGAAGTGAACAATGGTCATCACATAATAATAAAGTTTTACCGTTTTTGTTAGTTGACATGCAATTTGAAATTCCCTGTTTTTTGTTTTTGTCTCGTTAATGTACGAGAATAATATTTGGCCATACAAATTATCCGGATCATGTTTTTTTAAGACGGAGTTGAGAACGAAACGAGGAAGAGGCTTTGGGCCCGGACCTAGTTGGCTCAAACCTTCAGACGTCTCTGTGTGTACTCTGAGAATTAAATTTTAGAGCATTTTTTTTTCTACTGTGAAGATAGAATATAATTTTTTTTAAGATTTTGATGACTGACTCTTAGTGTTGAGTGAAGTCTCAATCGAGAATTACCTTTAACTATCTAACTAGTTTAAATTTTCCAATAACAAAGAATGCTCGTATTGCACATCCCCTTTATGATCAGTTGTAACAAACCAATATGTGAACAGTGACCTTTAGCGGACAACTCCAGAAACTGTCAATGGATAGGTTGCTGTCGAGACATGAACATCAAGTCCCCATTCATTGCTGTAATGCTAAATAGCTTCCGTAATTGTCTTCATTGTAACTCTAAATGTTAATGCCTTTTAATATTTGCCTTTGTAATATTTAAACGTCACATTAAGTTCTGTAACCAAAGAAGATTTTCTTTCAATTGCTAGTTACAGAATTCAAAAATTCTCGAGAAGAAAATACGTTCAAATTCTAAGAAATTTTTTTCGAATGTCATTGTTTGTTATAATCTAAAATAAATGCAATAAAAAAGAAATCTATTAATATTAAACATTAAATTTCAAAACAATTAAAGAATTCTTAAAAATCAAACCTCGTATTATATTTTTTTTCTGTTCTAAACCAGCAAACTTATTCATCATATGAAATCAATGAACACTTACGTATTATACTTTTGATCAATTTCGTCGAAAGAAAAAACATCACCAAATGCCATGATATGCAGTCAATATGGTGAAAAATATTCCCATGCGTGCTGAAACAAATTAATCTTGCTCGCGTTTACAATGACAACATTTAGCAACGTCTTTTCGCTTGGGAAAATTGTTTGCAGCATATACTTGAGTACCGATCAATGCACAAAGTAATGAAT
The DNA here is from genome assembly GCA_019973935.1 of Trichonephila clavipes. Classification (NCBI taxonomy): domain Eukaryota; kingdom Metazoa; phylum Arthropoda; class Arachnida; order Araneae; family Nephilidae; genus Trichonephila; species Trichonephila clavipes. Next base: position 93,471 of record BMAU01019522.1, on the reverse strand, counting down.
GATTAAAAAATAGTATGCTAAAAAATACTAATACTTATACTTCCTTGTTTGCAACAGGTTGTCCATTTATACTGTGAAATACAGAATTTGGTAACTTTTCAAACAATAAAAAACCAGCATATCTTTCAATCACATCTCTTGGAACCTATATTAAAAGATTTTTCGTTTTTATTTTGATAAACGTTTTTAATTTGTAAAATGAAGTTTACAATTTTTGTTACTTTCGTGTTATGCCGTCGGCTTTCGTCAAATCAAAAGACGTCACCAAATGATGTGATAATCAGCCAATAGTGGAAATTGATCAATCACACGTTCGAACACAGTAATAATATCAATGACAGCCTTTGGCGACATCTTTTGAGTTGGTCATGTCTTTTCGCTTGGCGAAATTTATCGACGGTATGATATATATATATATATATATATATAATCCAAAATATAAAAACACAGATAGTTATAGAAGTTCTAAGCCAGTGTAGCCAGTATAGAAGTATATATATATACTTATTTTTTACCTGTCATTATTATAAAAGCAAGTGTCCAACCACACACACACATTTTAAAATGGTTTTGTTCATAAGAAACATTTTTCACAAATGACTGAAAGTGGATTAATATTTTTATTTTAAAAATATTTTAGGAGAATGTAAATTACGCTGCAAAATAAGATCTCATTAAAATGCAATTTATTTTAAAATTAAAATATAAGTTAAAGCATTTGAATTAAATTTTAATAGTTACGAATGAAAACAATTAATAAGTTTTCATTTATTAAACAGTAACATTTTAAATACGCCATTTTGTAAGAAATGAAGTGCATCTGAAAATAATTTAACTATCTTGACATTTCGTATGCAAATTCATTTATACCAACTATGCAAATAATTTAATTTTGAGGCCAATAAATATCAACTTTGGTTATAGTGTGAATTCTTACTTTGTGTATATATATATATATATAATTGATCACAAATTACATTGCTGACATTGCAAAATAGGTTTCAATTACAGAAAATGAATTTTTTGCGTTGTCGGGGCTTACGTTCCCTGGATACACAATGAATAATACTGTCAAAGTTCTTACAGCTAATCGGACATTTTAGAACGGAGTTACATAGTCTGGATGTATGAAGATGGCTAGCTGGTTGCACCGAGAAACTGGCCGGACACGGCTAGGTAAAAGTGCTGGTAGCAAGAACTATTGCAAGGAACTCAAAGGCGAAATAATAGAAAAGCACGCTAAATCTTCAAGTTTAGTCTTTATCAAAAAGCATGATTAAGCTTTGAAAACATAGTACAGTTGTCAAATCATTCGCAGAAATTTTACTTTGTCCCACAGTTTTCAAAGCATAAATTGTTTGTATTATCTCATTAAAATACTGAAACTGTATTTCCGAAAAATTGCAGCTTATTCAAACTTTTAACAGTGTTTGGATTAAATTCCGTAAGTGCTGACTGAGCATCAATAGGTTCACCAGGTCTAAGAAAAAAGTACTAGCATTGAATTATATCATGAACTTGTCCATTCATCCATGTTGATCAAAATAAAAGGATGTTCTATTTCAAATGAAAGCTTGAGTAAGTTAACCCAACGTACCCCCTTATACAGGGTAACCAAATATTGTAGGGACAACATTATGAAGGGTAGGAGATATCCCAAGGATTCAGATTTGCATAGCAACCCATGATCAGAAACGTCTTCGTTCGAGCTTGGTGGTGTTAAGCTTTCATCGTTCACAGAGGAATATGGAACTGATTTACAATCACATAGCTGGCAGATAGGCACCTGATTCATGGACTGGGAAAAGGAAATGCACGAGAAGCAAAAAATATTATCGGGAAAGGTACCTACAGAGAGATGCATCGAGCCACCGGATGTTTACTAATTTAAATCTCAATTTATGTAAATATGGATCATTACGATGTAATAGTCATAGTGAGAGTGGTTTACTAGTTTCTGGAACCACCAACATAGAACACAATGTGTTGCATAGTATTCGAAGGAATCCGAGTACCAGCGTATGAGTCATCACTGCTGCCGTAAATAGGTCTCGGAGTAGTGTTCATCATGTTTTATAACGTGAAGAAAAATCATTACACTCATACCATCTTCAAAGAGTACCGTCAAAAATTGGGATACAAAGTAGCAAAATCATTAAGTGGTCCGGTGCATCTCTCTATGAGCACCTTTCCCAGTACAATTTTTTTGCTTCTCGTGCATTTCCTTCTGCCAATCCATAAATCAAGTCCATATCTGCCAGCTAGGTGTTCGTAAAACTATTCCATACTCCTCTGCGGAGTAATGCTGGTCTGTTTCTTGCAGTGCTCTTGTGAACAAAGCCACCTAGCGTCGAACGAAAACGTTCTCGACCATAGGTTACTATTCAGATCTTAATGCTTCTGATGTCACCTACTTTCCCTTAAAGTTTGTCCCAATAATCACCTCAGACATTCTGTATAGGGAGACAGAGAACGAAACCATTATCATGTATCCCAGTGCTTCTCAAACTTTCAATATTCGTGACCCCATATTCAATACTCATTTTCATCGCGCCCCCCCTCCATATAATAACAATGTATTGAATTCAATAATGCTATAATTTGACACTAAAGCTACAATATATACTACTTTACCCTCTTATATGTTACCAACGCATATAAACGTCACGCTCTGCCAAAAAATTAATTTTCTGGACGTATATATACGTCTTTCCGAAGTACGATCTTTTCTGTGCACTGCTATTCATAAAATTATTCCGAAGGCTTTGGAATGCAATAAAAGGACCTTTTCAGAGTTTGCAAAGGATTTGCTCATTTCAGAGGATTTCCTTATTTATTCCTTTACTCCTCCGCTCCCCCCAAAAAAATCATCAAAATACGTGCACCTTCGAGGAAAAGGGTGGCATTGGGGAGCGAATCACGTAACTGTAAATCGGCAGTTAAAGAATTAATTATAAACCGTACAAATTATCAAGATAAGTGTTAATACAAGCCTATGAGGTCATTGATGTTTATTAAACTTGTTCTTAACTTATTGTTGTTAAATTAATAATGAAATACATTGCAAAGTACTGATGCATTTATAAGTGTATTATATCAGTGTAAAATGTGTCTTTTATATTTTATTATATCAGAAAGTATTTTGTTTGTTTACTCTCAGTAAATTTATAATTTTTTAAAGAATCTATTGTTTTCGACTTTTCAAATTGCTCGCGCCCCCCTCATAGAGTTATCCCGACCTCAAGGGAGGCACGCCCCACAGTTTGAGAAACGCTGATCTATCCCTTTTGAAAATGTTAGCATATAAATGCATACACAGAATATTAAGTATTACATATATTTTATAAAATACGTAATATGAACTCTACAGTTATTTTATTTATACACAAAGATTTTTAAAATGGGGTGGGGGGATATAATCACAGACATTCGTGTACAATTACTTCGTTTTTCTTTGTTATTGAAATAGAAAAATATATTGACATTCTAATTCTACATCTAAATACTTTACAAAACATGTAAAATGAAGTATTTTTATATTGATATTAATACAAATGGGGGGTTATGATATACTTTCTACAGAGAAGAGAAAAAGCAAATAATAAGTACAGGGTGGAGCAAATAAAAGTGGCTCGGACGAGTGGATGCTATTCGACTTGAATGTGATACGCACATCAAGTGACTCGGAGTGTTACATTTACAACATTTTGAAACCATTTGGGGCATCATTAACTTACAACTGCCAGTGTTTACCATTTGTGACAATCTTACTTTCAACAAGATGGTGTAAGTGAACATACATCCCACTGAACCATGGATCACACGAACACAATGTTCACTTTTGTCACAGTTGTTAGCAGAGGTTAGTCTGTTCTCGGGCCTAAATGGCCACCCAGATCTTCCAATCTGTCAGTATGCGGCTACTTTTGTGGAGATCCCTCAAGTATATCGCAATAACTCTTGCGGTCTTCAAGAACTTCAACAAAACATTTCTGATGTGATTTCAGCCATTCTAGCAGTCCAGCTTCAATCCTCCTTCCGCAACTTGTTGAGCAAGGCCCAAAGGCGCCAAGAGATGAATAGTGGTCATTTTGAACATTTGCTGTAAGCAGATTTTAGTGAAGTATACCCTTTCCCTTGCAGTGTTCCTCTGTAGCCAAGAACTCTGTTCTGAAGGCCACCTTTATTTGCCCCACTCTGGATAATTACTTTGTAATCCTTTTTTAATTTTTGTTAATGTTAATGCTATTGTTAAGCACTTAAGACACTCTTTTTTACAAATGGGATGCATATTAGCAACAAAGCTCTTGCAGACATGGCAAGTACCCAAATGGGAGAGTCATTTGATGGTGGTACCATCTAGTGGAGGCTCTCGCTACCAAGCTTCGACGCTTGAATTAATTTTTCACCGTCGCTCTCGTCGGATGCTAAGTATGGTCGTGTTTTAATCCATTAACTGAAACTTTTTAAACTTTTGGCTGGATAAGGTATATATGTCCAAAAAAGTTGTGCAACAGTATAATTAGTTTAAAATTATGTTTTTCTCTTTTGAAAAAAATTATATATTATTATATTTATATTTTATAACGAGGGATGTGTACTTAAAATTCCAAAATCATCAAACGGGGTTCAAAGCAGCTAGTAGGTTAATTTTGCAGAGAGTACCAGGGCCAAATTGACTCTCAAGAGATCTTTTACATGCCACATAATCATATGGCATACGTGCCTACGATTTTTGCATCGTGAAAATCTTTCAACTCCAGCCAGGATCGACCCCGCAATCGAAGCTGTCACGCTACCTCTAAGCCACCAAACCGACTTAAGACACTCTAAAAATTAAATCTTTACAAAAATATATAAAAAATTTCATACAAAAAAATTGAAAAGTATTATATTTATAACGCATGAAATATATATATATATATATATATATATATATATATATATATATATATATATAATATATATATATATATATATATATATATATATATATATATATATATATATATATATATATATATATATATATCAATTTCTAAATTAATTTTTAATGCTTACTGCAAAAGCTTTGAGAGGAACTTCTTTATCAATCGGAGCATTCGGCATAACATAAGCTTCCATATCAAACTGATCATTCTCTTTTTCACCAACTGCAATTTTAAAAAAATGAGTTGGTACAGCTACATCATGGGGTCCAATCACTTGATATATAACATATTTTTTCCCATCGGGCTGAAGCCTAGTGTTTAAAAAATAATTATCAAAATTACTATAAAACTACAGCATAGAATAGAAGAAAATATATAAGTATGTAATAATTCAAGTTAATTTCATCTTTCAAATTTTTAATTTGTGGTGTTCCTCACCCTCCAAGACTTTGCGTAAATAAGTAATTGTTAATTACCAGCATAATAGAATATAATCGTGACTTTATCTCTTTGAAATTAAAGCCTCAGAGTTTTTAAATTAAGAATTGCATAATGAACCCTATCTGATCATCTGGACCAATCAGAAGAGACGTCCTAGAAAGTCATGTGTGTTATGGAAATTCCGGTCTGTGTTTAATATAAAAGCCGAGGCTCTCTGAAAAAAAAATACTTGACACTAAAGCTTCATGTTCTCGTCATGTAAAACGCACGTGTGTCTTTTTCTGAGCTTTGTGTTTTCTGTGTGTGTGTTGCTCAAGTGTCTAAATGTTTTTTTTAATAGAATCATCAACAAAAGGATGTCTCATCAATACAACCACAACATCAATAATATAGATACAATCATCAGTAAAAAAGGCCTTACCGCTCCAGCACATGATATATATATATATTAAATTGAACAACAGCAAAAATACTCACGCATATGTAACACCAAAAATTTAATATAGATGCCAGTGCATATTAAACTTATACAGCAGGCTGAGGCCTGTTTTTTGCGGGATTATACCTGGTTGTAGCAACAAACCAACCTTCTCCAACCAACCATGAGAAATCTATTTAATTATAACATCCCGCTTTCATTTTTTTTTAAAAAGAAAAGGAATAATACCTTAAGTGTATGTTTTTTTAACAAAATATAAACATTTTTATCATAAATGAACAAGTTAATAAATATAGATATTTAATAAAATGTGAAACATTCAATGAAAAACTCAAATGTGCACGTAATGACAATTGCAGCCCCCTTGGGATTGTTAGTGTTTGGGGGTTCGAGCAAAGATCAGCCATATTAACTTTTAAACACAATTTTATTTACTACCTTCTCTTAATCAACCAATATAATTAAAGGTAGGGAATGTACTGAAGGGAGGCGCGGATTCATTCAGGAATATTCAACAGAACTTCATAATTGCGAACTCAGTTTGGTTCAATTTGTTCTCTTTCCCCAGCACTGAGAAGTGAATTCCTCAGCAAAGGATGCCTACGTTCCCACGCCTGGAAGTTTCATTACACCCATAAATATTGGGGAGTGTCATTGATTTTCCAGCGCTCCCAAAGTCAACGAACTTTGCGCGGTAACTCTGCGCTGGTTCCGGACCAATCAGAGGTAATTAAGTGGACAAGGTAAAGAGTCCGCTCTAGAATTTGGCAGTGAAAAGGCATCAAATAAAACGGGATGCACCCCGATTTGGAGACACTCGGACACAGAGAGACAGAGACAAACTAATCAGATCCAGGCCTTGAACTAGACTCCGCGAGACTCCGAGCGGCGACCATGTCCCCTTCTCCATCCCACCTCCTATCTCTCTCAAAGCTAAGTTAAATTTCAATTTTGTTATGCAGTATATTTACAGTTACTCAAAATTATGTTATTCAATAAAATTAATTTTTATCTCTATTTTTTCGGACTCTTAATTTAGAGTACTGTAATTTGTCTATAGAATATTAGTGTTTAATTTTATACTAAGTTATGATGCGATGTTAACTTAAGAACCTGGAAAGTTAAGAAATTAGTATTTTAGGATAAGAAAAGAAAGTAATTAAATAAGTTATCATCAGCGCCGCATCAGTACTTAATAAATAACCGGAAGAGCAATCATGCTCGCGCATAGGCTTAATGCTATTAACATATAATTAAAGTTACTTATCTGACAACTGGAGCACTCATGATTCCTATGCTAGAATTCTCTGTAAATATCTTGCTTAACTATACAACCTTCGGTCGAAAATCTTGTTCCTAATTTAATCACTTTTAATCTCCAGTATCAACTATCGACCATCCTCGCGTACACAAATGTAAATGCTTAAATATAAGAACTCATTGAACAAAATACCTTCTTCGAGAGAAATTTCCAACAGAACTTACAGTTTAAAAAAATAATTTTATCCAAGAGGATTAGTTGCAGATCCACGGATAGACCCGTTACTCAACGTTTTAACATCGGATAGATTTCTAGTTCTTGCATGCAGTAGGATGCAAAGAATTTATTTTTACTTGTAAGCAAGCATAATTTTGCTCAATAAGATGAAAAGTTTAAAAGAAAAACATATGAAACATTTTTAAAATCCGATTTTGGTCATTTTGAAACAAGCAGTTGTTGAATAAATGGAAATAAACTAAATTATAAATAAATATTGCAGCCAGGAGTTCTTACATAGCTAAATCTATTTCGAATTTATGATAAAAGAAAACACGAATTTATAAAGAATGATTAACATTCCTTCAAAATTTCTACTTTTCTTAAAGAATAATAACAGTAAACCAGGCTGTTATTTTGCCTAAATAATTACCTTTATCCATATATATCGACCGTTCTATCCGCATAGTAAATAATATCTCTAGTATTTGTAACATGTGGCTCTTCTTGTGAAAAGAAAAACTTTTAAAACAATTGCCAACGAATTTGATACTAAAAATATTTAGTACGAATAATCCAATTGAAACTGAAAGCAGTTTGAAAAATATTTGTAATGAAACCTATCTAATGAATAAGTATCAACAGGGTATCCCAAAAGGCGCACTCAAACTGCACAGCCAGATTGCTCGTTGGAAGTACATAAAAAATGCCCGAAGAACTAAACTTGTACCATCCATAGTTTTCGAGAAAAATCCGAAAAACAAAGTATGACGTCACAGCCGAAAACCCCGTATCGGACATATCAACCGCAGTATTCGTAAATATTTATAAAGGTAGATGCTCAAAGTGTCCGCCATGCATATCGAGGCAGGCTAGAGTTCACTGTGGAATGGATGAGTGTCAGCCGAAGTACAAGCAGTTTAAAGACGAGTAAATAAGTCTATTTTTGCTGCCATTACGTTTCATTTAACCATTTCTTGAGTTTGCCCTATTGGAAAAAATCCAATAATGTGAGATCTGGGGATCGTGGTGGCCGTAGAACCGGGTCCCCACGTCCGGTCCACCGGCGGGGTATGTCATATCCAGCCAGTCGCGTATAAGAATACAGAAATGCACCACAGCTCCATCATGAATCATCATGCATCATCATTTACCAAACTTTTCTCGTATTTGAATCGTAAATGTAAAGTTCTTTGGGCATTTTTATGTACTCTCTATTAGGAATGTGGATATACACAGTGTGGGTGCTATTTATGAGACACCCTGTGGAAGTTTTCCCTGATATTACTTTTTTACGTAATCCTTTTTTAAATATATATTTTTACCTGAATTATATATATAAATATATATATATATATATATATGATATATATATATATATATATATATATATATATATATATATATATATATATGTAAGGAAAATTAAATTAGATTAAAAATTAAATTCCCTATCTAGCACTTAACTCAAATTTTTTCATTTGATCTTCAAGTATCGAACTAATCACCCATTTATTTCTTCCGAACATATGGCCTAGCCAATAAACATGTCTAATTCTAGATTGTTATGTTTAATAGCCCATATGTCAGCATTGACTTTCAAGTACACTCATAAAATCCGCGATACTTATCACATCATCTTTTTAAATGGTAAAACACTTAGATTTCATTTTGGCGTTCTGTTTCTCTCTCCCTCTCAGCGTCAGAACTTGTACAGATTTCAACGAATAAAGATCCATTTCTAAACAATTAACTCTGATTTTGGCATCAAAACACATGATTTCAACGAATAAAGATACATTTCTAAATATAATATATATATATATATATATTTTGGCATCAAAATATATATGTATATATATATATTTAAAAATACCAGTATGAAAGTGTGATAAGAAGCTCATGATGGTAATAATAAAATTTTATTTCCTTTTTTTTCTGATTGCTAGAGGTATTAATCAAGTGCGGAACAAGTAAAGAGAACGTAGTCAAACCTTAATACTACTCAACACCACGTGGTCCCGATCATGAGTTCATTCAAAATGATTTATCAAAGATGCATGGATTTTGCGCTCTTTAAAACACTTCACATACTCATTAAACTTTACAATTATTCACTAAGAGCCTTTCCTTAAGTAACGCTAAGATGATAAACTTTAAAGAAAATTATAGTATCTTAATGTGAAAAAGTATAAATGCCAATTTTTACCTATATGCAGTAAATTATTATTAATGTAGAATATATTTAAAGTCAATAAAAATAGTGCACCAAGAAGGAATCATTAAAGGTAAGTGAAATAGCATACACATAACGATACATACGAAAGATTCAAGTGTTCTCAAACTCAGAGCAGTACAGTAATTAGTGTGAAGCAGTTATAAGCCTTCAATAGTCCTCCTTCATAGAGAATTACACTATCGCTTGTTGCAATGCAGATCACAATACGTTGTGCCATTGAGTCAAACATGTGCCTAATATTATCTTTGGGAGGACTGGCAAATGTTTGTCTAAATTTCGAACATTGCGGAGTGAGGGAGTGGGGAAGTTTATGGTGCAAGAGGAAATCCTGGTTAAACTACTCTAAACATTCGGATATTTTGGCATGGAGATAGATTATGTTTCATCTTATCCTAGATATGTGGAGATAGATTATGTTTCATCTTATCCTAGATATGCTCTATAAATGACAGAACCAGGAATTTTATAGACCATGGAAGTGTGAGTAGAGGACGTAAATAATTATTAGAGAACCCACATCGTATGTGACTAAACTTTATGTTATTGATATAAAGTCTTCGACTCCTGGTAGAAAAGGAAAGCACATGCGATCATGCAATATTCACGGTATTCAAATGTACCATGAACCACTACTTGAGAAAACCGACTACCATAAGATATGATTCTAAAGATCATAATATTTTAGATCATATTATGAGTATGTATTAATAATTTTATTAGGATGTGTTCTATTTTTAACACTTGTTGTTTTTAAATTAGTTTCTGCATGAATTCGGAATGCTATATTTTGCAAATGTAAAAAAAACCTATTCAAATTTCTATTAACATTTTTACATTTGATATAAGTAAAGTACCTTAAATAACTTTTTTTAAAACTCTGAAGTGTCAAATTTGCAGTTTCAAAGTTTGTAAAGGGCATGGTTTTTATAAGTGGATTACAGGCCATAGTCTTCCCAGTTCTGTGGCCAACTATCAAAGGATATGGCTGTCCAGATTATAACGCCTTCCTCTTGAAAACTGTGCCACTTGACTGCAAGATGAGGACAGTATTACTATTCAGTGGTCCTCTACACCTAGATAATCTTACATTTGGCCTTACAATTAAATCAATTAAGAGTGACTCGTCGCTGAATTGCGGAACATTCCACGGCTCCCCACATTGCTCAGGTTTGACACTACTGCAAATAGAGCAGCTGATGTTAAGCGATATCCAGTGTTGAAGGTAGAGCTCGTAAAGGATGTGGGATCTTTGATTCACCTCTTGCAGACGCTTCATAATGGTTGACGCACCTACTCGAGCTTTTACAACTCCACGAGTTAGAAAATCGGGTTGCCATTGGATTTGTGCAGCCTGGCAAACAATTCTTCTATCCTCTCTACGGGTGGTTTTGTCCGGTTCATCCAGAACCAATCCGCTGTATTTTATTTCCTTTGTGTATCAGCTGTTGCCTACTCTGATAGTATTATCAAAAGGACTCCAGAAGCAGGTTGTACTGCGTGTAATCCATTCTGTTATTTATATTCCAAAGGTGAGACTTCTATCGAAGTCTGACTCAAATTTTCATTTGAGGGATCTAAGAGATTATTTGTCTAAAAACACGTTATTGAGGCAGTCAGAACCTTTTAGGCTTATATTGAATCTACAAGGCTATGATATTTACACTTGACGGTTCTGGATTGTATTACCAATGCTGTGGATTTCTCTGGATTATATTATTTACTCAAAATTTCGATTGCATATGAGCTCGATTTTTTTTTGAGATTTGCAAAGGCTCAAGGTTGTTGAGTGATATCTTTAAAGTGTGGTATTTTCATTGACCGGGAGTATATATATTTACATTTTTACATACCAACCTAGGCATATATAAAGGTCCGGTGACGACATAAACATTCTTGTAATTTTCTACCATCTTTCTAACATGCATCTCCAATTTCTTCCAAGCGCTGCGATTAAAGCCTTGACCTACCTAAAAAAAAATTTCTTAATTCAAAAAAAAAAAGAATTTGGATAATCTTTTAAAATTATTATAATAATCAAATACAAGTATGAAATATTAATTTGTAAGAAAAAGCTATATTTATTTCTTAAACTAAGAAGTCAACCAGTAAAAGCACCTCCGACTTAAAAACATTGAAAAATAAAAAAATATTTCTATAATATTATTTCTTAGCTTAAACATGAAGCATAAATGATTATAAAGCAAAAATATTTTAAAATGTTATTAAATCTTCCCTTCAATGGTATCTTTTTAAAAATTTCATAAAACATCAAAAACGAAAACTTAACTATTTGAACTAGGTTTGTCCTTTAATTCACGGCATAGGATAAGTAACTGTATATCTCATTTTTTCTTTATTTGAGCATATTACACGCTCCAGTAATATTTTCCATCAAAAACACTATCAATTTTGTCACTTCTTATAAGGAATCTTGTAACCTTTCTAAAAACGTAGCTAGTATAATTTAAATTGGTATTTTGAAGTTTAACACATCAAATTTCGCAATTAATGCTGAGAATAAAAATGTTAATGTTTTTGTAGAAACCTTAATACTTACAGCCAGATAAAGCAATTTTGCAAATAAATTGAAAACTACATCTGATAGCAACGTAAAATTTAAAAGGACGAATATATTAAGTACATAATAAGAGGTTAAACATGCAATGTGATGTGTCATTAGCAGCTTGAACAATGGGGGTTGAGGGTGATTATGGAGACGTAGCAGATAAAAAAAACTTTTGTTTTTGAATGTTTAGACTTAAAGGCTCGAAAAGTGGCAAACCTTTCCTTTTTGAGTAGAGAATCTCTAACGGGTTTCGTGGGCATCAACTTCCAAGAAGGGTTGTGAAGGATTTTAAAAAGATCACCGCTTTTGAACTAATAGACCTACAAGCTTGAAATTCAATTGGCATGTTTCTTTTGTTGAGTAGAAATACGCTAAAATAAGTTTACTGGAAGTAAACTCTGAAGAGCATGTTTACGGGGTCGTAGAAGGTAAATATACTTCAGTTTTAGAAATTTAAATCCTTTCCTTTTTAAATAAGTGAAGATTATATAAATGCTTTAGAATAAAATGGCAAACTTAGATATTTATTACATAAAAATAGTATGTAGTCATACAACATCATGAAATATCCAATAAAGCGTACGGGTAAAGGCTAGTACATGTCATATACAAAATTTTATGGAATGTTTTAAAAAATCATGTAATTTAAACTATACTTAATGAAGAAAAAAATACGTATGTCAGAAATTTTCCGATACACTCTCATGGACAAAACATTTGCGGAGGAGTCGTCAAAATGAAACGAAATTTTACATACGTAACGACTACTTTGATATGAGTAAATGATTAGAAAATCAAAGAAAAAGCATAATTTGTTTCTCCGAAAAAAGGAAAAAGAATGGAGGATTTAATACCCTGTTGAACCCCCTCTAGCACGAATGCACGATGCGATACGATCGAGCAATGAAACATACAAGTTCTGTATGATGTCTTGAGACATTTCATTCCATATTTGCTGTAAACTTGCCTCTAGTTCGTTCAAACTCGTGGGATGCCCAACTCGCCATCCCAAATGATCCCAGATATGCTCGATTGGAGACAAATCTAGGGATCGGGCAGGCCAATGAAGGGTAGTAACAGTGAGGAGACAGCCTTGTGACATCCTCGCCGTGTGAAGCGAGCATTGTATTGTTGAAAAAGGGCTCCTGGTAGCCGCTGCATGAGTGGCAATACACGTGCTTGCAGAATGTCATGGACATACCACTGGGCCACGAATCAAAACTATTGGTGACCGGATATTGTAGGCAATGGCACCCCATACCATCAGACCAGCTGTGGGAGTGGTGTGTCGTTGTAAAACAAAGGCAGGATTGAGGCGTTCCCCACGGGGTCTCAACACACGAACATCACTGTCATCACTGCTGAGATTGGATCTGGATTCATCGTTAAAGACGACATGGCTCTATTCCGCTGTAGTCCAGTTTCCTCGTGCGCGGCACCACTCCAAACAGAGGCGTCTATTGGTGGGCGTCGCGATCCCAAATGTCCTTCAGCCAGGCACCTTCGTATAGTTCGAGAAGTTACAGGGGCCCCTAGTGAAGGTGCTACCTGTGCCTGGATGACAAACGTTTAAGCAGTTGGCTGTACGCGTGCTTTTCTTACAATGTGGTTGTCTTCTCGATAACTGGTCTGTCGAGGGCGTCCTGAGCCTGGTCTTCGTGTAAACGACATTTCTCAGATCCACTGGTCCCAACACCTCCTCTCAACATAATCAGAGTGGCCTAATTGATGAGCTACTCGCCTAGTTGACCACCCAGCTTCCATCATGCCGATGATTCTTCTCCTCTCAAATTGCGACAGCTGCTCATATTGTCTTCTAAAATGGCGTAATGGCATGTCTACCTCAGCTCTTCCTTTATAAAAGATTCAGAGTGCTCAAACAAGCTTTGGTTACCTGTTTTATACTCTACCAACGACTAAACGCCCTCTACCGGCTATACGTAATGCGCAATCACGCTGCATTTCTAATCATTTGCATATGTCCTCGACATTTACCTTCATGCCAAGTTTCGTTACGACCCCGCAAGTATTTCTCGACGCACTAATTTTTTGTGTGTCCAAGAGTGTATATGAGTATGCAAGGTGCATAAGAAAGTCCCTCTAACCTGAAAATACTTATGAACGAAGAGAATAACTGTCATGTAAATGAAGTCACGGTCAGTGCTGGTTCATCCACTGGGCGCTTGGAAAGGACACCCTAGAAGCCCGGGGCCCGGAAGGTTCCAGATAAGCTAGTTTTAACCAGATTTTCTGGTTATAAATTTCGATCCTCCAGTGCCAAGAGAGCCCGTAGATGTTCTGTGCCCAGGGCCCAAAATGAGCTTAATTCTGCACTGGTCAAGGTACAGTAAAGCGCCTACGCCCGATCTAATGTCAATGGCCACAGCACCTCTAGTGATGAAATTTTGAAGACAGGTATTGCAAATCGAAAATAAAAAGAGAGCAAAATTTCTATTAGAAAGTTTTAGAGTAATATAATTAATGGAAAACTACATTTGTTTTCACGGATTATATAAAATGTCTCATGTATACCCAAAAAAGTCCACAATCAATGCATTTTATTTTGTGGAAGCGTTTGAAGGTAACAGCCATGATGAAATACGAACAAACTACGTGCTTACGTCAATACAGTTTGATGAGAAATTTGCAGGTAGAAATACTCTCACGAATACAAATATGCATTGTGAGCAACGGTGAACTTTTCGAACATACTCGAAACTAGCTTGTTATCAATTTTGAACAGTTTGCCTATATGTTTTTCTGAGTGATGTCATCAAACTGTATTGATGTAAGTAAGTCTTTTAAGTAATAAATTGTGCGTATTTCATCAATTCCCGTATTTCATCTACGGTTAATCCTTTGAAACAAATGGAATGCATTGTGATTTCGGACACTTTTAAATATACAGAATTTTTTTTTCAATTTATCCTATTCGTGTGAACCAAATGTCGTTTCGCACTAATAAATTGATGTTCTAAAGCTTTCAAATTGAAAATTTTGCTTTATCTCTTTTCAATTTCGATTTCTAATGCCTGCCACTACAGGCGCTGCTGTCGTATACATTAGGTCGCAAATAGTCACTCTACTTCACGTGCATAGCTATATCTCTCTTCGATAGAAAGTATTTTCAAGTTAAAGGGATTTTCCTATACACCTGTATGTGAATTCCCCCCTTTCTATCTCAATATATATAACTTCAAAAGATAATACTTTAAAATAAAATTCGTTATTCTCACTTGAGGAGCCATGTTACTTAAAACAAAAGTATCATTCTAGTATTCTTGACTACCGCAATGATTAGCAGATGGTCAAGATGACTGAAAGATGACCTTTATCAAAACCACTGTGTTCATAGTCTGAATTAGTTGATCTGAAGTATAAGAATGAGAAGAATCATCTTTAAAATATTTTCTTTTTGATGTGTTAATCTTTTCACCACATGCAATATGTTCTGCACTGAGATGTTCAAACATCCTATCTAATATTTATGAATTAACTTTGTTATGATAAAATACTAATACATTGCACAATTCACAATTCATGTGGCATCAATTTGACAGTGATAATGCAAAGACATAAGTGCTGAATTAATTTTCCCACTATATCTTGGAAGGTTCAAGACAATTAGAAGTTAAATACAAACCCTCAAAAGAAAATTTATAAATGGAGACTTAGGTACTTAGGTATTATCTCAACCATATTGGCAACATTATATAAAATGAAGCACACGGTTGCCAATTCAGCCAGTACAACACATGCAAAATCTGGGTTGCTAAAATGATGAGCTATCTAGAACGATGACATAGTTGGAATAGTACGCAAGTACCTAGGGTTATCATTTATAATTTTGCAAAGAAACTTATATAGATAATGCTTTAAAATAAACATAATTATTCTTACTTGAGGCGTAATGTTACTTAAAACAAAAGTATCATCCAGATATTCCTGTTTACTACGATGATTACCTGCAGCAGCCAGATGGCCTCTATCAAAACCACTGTGTTTATAGTCAGCATTAGTAGATCTGAAGTACACATGAATAGAATTATCTTCAAAAAATTCACTTTTGGATCTATTAATATTTTCATCATATGCAATAAGTTCAGGGGTGAGATGTTCAAACACCCAATTTGGCACTCTATTTCTCCTATCATATGACAAAACATAACTTTTCATGGTTCTAATTGTATCATAACTAGGAAACCCAAACCGCATTGTCCGTGATACAGGATCCTCAACATCAACTCCCATTGGTTCTACTGCATCTACTATTGCAGTGTCAAATTCGTCAGCAGCTTTGACACCAAACATGCCTTGTAGACGTTTATCTTTGTAGAGGATGCCACCAAAAAATCCAATGGCACCGGCAATATATGAGTTACGAAGAGCCATCTATAAAATTAAAAAAAGCAGCTGAAAAAGTTGAAAAACACAGAAACAGTATTATTCATAATTCTCTCCCGAGTTTCGAAGAGGTTTATTAAAAAGTTTAGACGAATATAGCAAAAAAGAACGTTTGAAAGAATACAAAAACAAGTACTCTGTGTGATACTTTGGTTACACTGCATACATCAATGCGATAGCCCAGTTTCTGCCACTCTACACAGCATGGTACTTACTGCCAGCCTTATTGACAACACGTGTTTTCTTTCTTGCAATTGTACTACATTCCGTGGCAAAGGGGTGCAAAAAATTAAAACCCAACCCACACGTTCGAGCTGGAGCACTCCACATTCCAGGAGGGGAAGGTGCAGATTTTTTTTTTTTTTTTACTATTTTTCCAGTGTCATTGAGGTTGTACTGTTTCCGGCACCGCAGCTGTGAATCGGCTTCTTTTGTGGATTTTAATACACGTTCAAGGAACGCCTTCACCCTTAAAATATTGCGCGGGTCTTGCCATGGACATCACCCCGGCAACCTTTGACACCACGAGGAACCCCCTACTCCACCCACGAACCGGATGTAACTCGAGGATAAAGGGGCCGACCGCTTGATTCCGAAGCCTAGAGAGAGCAGAAAGAGAGACAGTTGAAAACTTTCGTAGAGACGAGAACACAAAAAACAGAACTTGGACTCTAATAATTCTAAACAATATTTTTAACAACTTCAGTGCATATACTGTAATTAATAGCAGTGACGTAAACAAACTAAATATTTAAATTAATAAATATCACGCTACGTTTATTTATCTGAAACGTCACAGGATTAGTATAACTAGAAGACAGTGGCGCACACAAGGGGGGTATCCTAGGAGTCCGGACCTCCCCCCCTCAAAGCCCTTGATTTTTTTCGTTTGATTATAATTCTAAGTATATAGTACATAAATTTAATTAAATATTTGTTATTAATGATTAATTTTATTAATTAATGCGATTTATTTATTCAATAATTAGTTTTTTACTGTTTTTTGTTCCCGAAAATCGACAAAATCAAGATGAGCATGATACATGAATGATAGAAATCCGACCCTGACCCCCCCGCTCTCCTTTCCTCTTGAAAAATTCTTGTGTGCGCTGCTGCTAGAAGAATGTAATATTTATAGATGAAAGTATTTCGTGTCTTAAAAGGATAAGAATGTCTAACCCGCACAATTGTGTGAGCTGTGACTTAAAGGATTACGTAAAAGATTAAGTTTTCAGGTAACTCGGAAAAGATAACGTGTTGTCAATAACAACGTTGATATAACCATGTTGAATAGAGTGTGGCAGAAACTGAACAATCGCAATGATGCATGTCGGGTAGCCAATGTTTCATACATAGCACAGTTGTAAAGATTGTAAACAGAACTTGAACTGTTTCTGTATTCCTTTAAATGTCTTTTTTTTGCTGTATGCGTCTTTGTGCCTTTTTTTTTTTACTTTAGAGCATCGAAACCCGGTAGAGAATTATGAATAACTCTGTATTGTTTAATTTGATAATTTTTATTTCTATTGTAGGGAAAAAAGTAAACAACCCTGAATACTAACAAAATTCTCACAGCAAATTCAATAAACTAATTTTGTCTTAATCCATTTTTAAAACAATTTTCTAATACATTTTCCTACGTTTGGGAGTTAAAATTTGCAAATTTCCTTACTAAATCTTTAAAATAATTTAGTCCATTTAGGGCAACAGTTTTTCTAGTAATGTTATGTTAAAATATTTTAAGGATCGGGATTCATTTATAAAAAGAAATGCATTTAGCTTATATTGCCAAAAAGTAATTGATTATTAAGACCATTTTTGGGGTGGTAAATACGTTTCCCATCACCACTGGGAGTCATTTAAAATGAGAACATCTTATGTTTTGATTATTTCTTTTTATACCGCATTACGTGGTATTTATAAAATATAATTTTTAGATATTGAAATTCACAAAATTAATATTATATCCCGCTGGGATGAATCGGCAAATCATTCGATAAGCAGCCGTAATTCATCTCTGGGCTAAATATAAAGGGTGTTTGTTTTAGAGGTATAGAATTTTAAATTGCAATAAAACAACGATGTATAATTCGATTGACGTGAATTTTTTTTATTCGAAAGATAATCTTGTGGCATTACATTTTAAATATGATTTCTGGCATAGGACTGCCACGGCTGGCTCGGATGTAGTCCAATCTGGACGTCCAATTTTCGATGACTTTTTCCAACATTTGTGGCCGTATATCGGCAATAACACGGCGAATGTTGTCTTCCAAATGGTCAAGCGTTTGTGGCTTATCCGCATAGACCAATGACATTACATAGCCCCACAGAAAATAGTCTAGTGGTGTTAAACCACAAGATCTTGGAGGCCAATTCACAGGTCCAAAACGTGAAATTAGGTGGTCACCAAACGTGTCTTTCAATAAATCGATTGTGGCACGAGCTGTGTGACATGTTGGGCCGTCTTGTTGGAACCACAGCTCCTGGACATCATGATTGTTCAATTCAGGAATGAAAAAGTTAGTAATCATGGCTCTATACCGATCACCATTGACTGTAACGTTGTGGCCTTCATCGTTTTTGAAGAAGTACGGACCAATGATTCTACCAGCCCATAAAGCGCACCAAACAGTCAGTTTTTCTGGATGTAACGGTGTTTCGACATACACTTGTGGATTAGCTTCACTCCAAATGCGGCAGTTTTGGTTTTGTTTGTTGAGGTAGCCATTCAACCAGAAGTGCGCTTCATCGCTAAACAAAATTCGCTTATGAAAATCAGGAATACGTATTCCGCACAGAACCATTATTTTCGAAATAAAATTGCACAATTTGAAAGCGTTGTTCAGGCGTGAGTCTATTCATGATGAATTGCCAAACCAAACTGAGAATAAATCACTTGACAGCTGTTAAATCGGTCGCCATCTTGGGAAGTAATGCCAACTTAAACTTCTATACCTGAAAAAAACACTCTTTAGTTTATTTACGGTACATAGACACTCTGACAGCGATGATGCACACCAGAGTTTCAGCAGCCTAACTGACTCATTCTGCCGGTTTTCTACTAGAGAGAAGACGTGCAAGTACTCTGTCTGGTGGCGCCATCTAGCAGTTATTACAAAAATAAATGATAGTTAATGTAACCATTGGGTACAATATTAAAAAAATATAAGAATTTATTCATATTACTGTCTGTTGGCGCATGCCTGCCAACGTCAGGCGCACAAATGCAAATATTCTTTCTTGCCGCGCTGTGCCGGCAGTTGAGAACTTTCTGTGGAACGAGATAGACGAGAAAAATTTCTCTTTAATACTCAGACGTGAGCATTAATATAGGACTCTAATACTCGAAGCTCACAATAAAAATTACTTAAATTTGCTGCGCTTGTAAATAGCATATATATGTTGTGTGATACATGTTGTGTGGTTAAATAAAAAAAGTAAAAAAGAAATAAGCGTGGCTGGTCCGTCGATGAAACAAAAACAACAAACTAAAAATAAACACTGTCCCTGGAAAATTCAGGGATCAGGGTCATTGCAAGCCGTAAAAACGCATTCTTGTTCCCTTCTTATTTGCTGTAGTTCAGTAAAAAAGTCGACCTCTGAATTTTTTTGTAAAGTGGGCATACTGTCACCAACTTAGTCAATTATCTGTCGTTTAGAAAAGTTTTCTTACTGCTCAAGAAACTTACATGTTGTCTTTTGCATTCAAAATTTGACAATCCAGAAATCGATAGTTATGCCAGCTGAAGGGCTTGTGGCACAAATCATAAGTGGGAAAATAATTTCTGATCAACATTTAAAAATGAATGAAGTTGATGGGAAATATATTTATCGCGGTCTTTCCTGGTTAAATATAAAATATACCTTTTTTCATACTTTTTATGAAATAAATCATATTCCCATACTGATGGCAATGAAATTCATAATTTATAACATGCAAGATTAAGTTGTTAAAGTGATTTTACCGAAATTTCCAATGCTTCAAATTGTTTATTTCTTTTCTTTTCCTTTTTTTAGAAAACCAAAAAATAAATAAATGCAGAAAATAAGGGTTAAAAGTGTTATGAATCGAATTACTAATCAGGTAGTAAATTTATGAACAGAGGGATGATTAAAAGTGCTTAAATTCTCTATCCGAAAAGATAAGAGTTATTACTGAATTAAAAAAATTTTTGATTGAAATAACTAACATTTGGCATGATTGCATTTTCTTTTAATATTTTTTTAATTGAATTATAGATAAATAAAGAAAAATCTGTTTATAATTTTGTACTTAAATCATAAATAATTTATTTGGATTCTAATCATCTAACTGAGACAGAAACATGTGATCAAATAACTTTAAAAAATGTATTCACTTATTTCTAGTAGATAAAAAAATGTCAAAATGATTCTTTATTTACAAGAGAACTTAGATTAAATTATTATTTTAACAATAAAGATTTAAAAAGTATTATTTATTAAAAACTAAGTATAAATAACATTTTACGTTCGGATCTTTATTTAACAAAGTCGCGAAATCCCAAAAAAAAGTTCGTTACATGGAAAATTCATTAAATAGAGATTGAACATTTAATATACTTCAAAAACACCATAAAACAAATTTTAAATTCCTAAAATATATATATTATTTGAAAAGTAATTATTCACACCTTTTTTTTTTTGAAAATTAATATCTATTTATTTTATGTATCCTACTCATCAAAAAGAAATCTGCATGGAAAACATGAAAAAGTCATTGTACATGAATAGACAGTATATTTCCAACTTGAAATAATAATTTTATATTAAAACTAATGAATTTTTAACGACATTTTCCTTTAAGCCTACGGTAATTTCAAATGTACTCTATTTCTTAACTTGTAATTTTAAGCATATACTAACTACCACATGCATTCTTAAATTTAATTACTGATAAAATCTGTTTGCTTTATTTGAGTTTTTTGTTTGCAAAATCATAGCCATTTCATTGCTCTAGGTGAGTTAGGCACCTCGTAATACCAGTTCAAGTTCATTGATCCCCAAGAAATGTTTAGAGAATAGTTTGGAAAATGTTCTGAAATATATTTTAAAAATGGGGTGAAAAAAATCGAATTACAAGAGAAAAAGTTCGTTGTATAGAAAATGTACTTCGCTATTGGAGGTTATTTTACAAAGAAATAGTAAAATGCTCTTAGTTCCAAGAAAAGTTAGCAAAAAAAGAGAAATTCGTAAAATAAAGGTTCGTTATATGGAGGTTCGACTGTAATTGATAAAATATATTTCACGTAATGGTAACCGTTTTAATAGACAGAAAAAATTCATCTTAAAATATTAAAGCATAAAAAAGAATCATGTTATTTTTCTTTGTTTTAGATCGATGATACAATAAGTTCCCTTGCAACAAATACGTTACAGCTCTCGCCCTCTCTTATAGAACTTTTCTGTTGAGAAAAGTTTAATGGAATGACGATGACAACTGACAGATTACCGACAAATCCCTTCATCAAGCACCACTATTTTTCTGAGCTGCAATTTTAACTACTAAAGAAAACGCTGAACTAAATTTGGAATTACTTATTTCTAGTGAGTGTGAGTGTTCTTGCTAGGGAACTTACACAAATCCATATTACGAAAATGATCAATAGCAATGTAAGAAAACATACTATAACATTAAATAAAAATACAAACACTCCTATCACAATGCCTATTATTAATTATACTAACAACATGCTACATCAAATGCTAGTGTGAGGCCTTACACATAAAATATTCTTCGCCACAATACTTAATAAAAATTATACTAATGACATGTTCATATGATATGCGAAGTGTACAACCTTACACACATAATATTTTTCACAATATGCCTCTTGCGTAAACTAAATACTCATGTATATTTTAAAACCCTATACACAAAATTAAGCATATTAATACATTTGCTTTTCATAGTTTATCTTTTGACACGCATCTCCATATGATAGGATATACAGTACTAGTAAATAAATAAAATTAATACAATTATTAACCTTTAACTAAAAAAAACATTATAAGCAACAATTATTATTCATGAGCAAGAGAACATTGTTAACAATTCCTAATTATCTATCACCGATCTGCTCAGACTATCTGCATTTTTGTGACTTTTACCCGACCGATGTACAATTTTAAAATTATATGGTTGCAAAGCCAAAGCCCATCGCATCAATCTAAGGTTAGAACTAACGTTTCTATTCAACCACACCAACGGGTTGTGATCGGTCATAACTAAAAAGGAATTTTCATCTAAGTAATAATGTAACCTTTTAATTGCGAAAACAATGCTAGCACATTCCTTCTCCGTCGTACAATAACGCTTCTCTACCTCTGAAAATTTCTTACTCAGGTAAAGGATTGGAAGCTCTCACCTTGTTCAGTTAATTGGGTTAAAACTGCTCCCATACCTGCGTTTGAAGTGTCCGTTTGAACAATGAATTCTCGTTCAAAATTTGGCGCGCACAAGACGGGCTTATCAATTAGTTTCCCTTTTAGTTCTCGAAATGCGTTTTCACACTCGGTCGTCCACGTAATTTCTCCCTTCTTTGCTCTTCCCTTCAACGCGTCCGTCAACGGAGCAGCGATTACCGAGAACAGATTGATATATTTTTGATAATAACCTGCTAGACCTAAGAAGGCACATATTTGGGTTTTCGTGCGAAGGGTAGGGAACTCTAGAACAGACTGAACTTTGATCTCGGAAGGGGTGCGAAAACCCTGACCCACAATGTGACCCAAAAATTTGACATTTTGTTGCGCAAACTTACACTTTGAAGGTTTTATCGTTAACTTAGCTCTCTTTATTCTCTGCAGAACCGTTTCCATATGTTTAATGTGCGACTCCCAAGTATCTGAGAAAATTGCGATATCGTCTAGATACGGGACAACGAAATCCTCTAGTCCGTTAAGTAATTCAGCCATGAGTTTACTAAAGAAATATGGAGCATTCTTTAATCCGAAACTCATCCTTAGGGGTCTGTATGTACCAAAGCTAGTACAGAAGGCTGCGTATCGCTGTGCAGATTTACTCAAAGGTATTTGCCAATATCCCTTAGATAGGTCTAAGACGATAGTAAATTTAGCCGCCGATACTTTTTCTACGCGTTCTTCGATATTCGGAAGAGGAAAATATTCCGTTCTAATGATCCCGTTTAATTTCCTTTAATCTATACATGGACGAGGTTCTTTCCCAGCTACCTCAACTAAAATCATAGGGGACATGTAATCCGATTCTCCTACCTCAATGATTCCTAATTTTAACATTCGGTTAATTTCGTTTTTTAAGATTTCATTTTGTCGGTGCGACATTCGATAGGGCTTCATCCTAACTGGTTGATCGCTAACTAAAACTGTATTTCGTGTTCAACCAGATTAGTTAAACCGGGATTGTTTGAAAAACATTTAGAGTCGATAATTAATAATTCGCGCAGTCGATCCATTTGTTCGTCGTGAAGATATTTGTTCAACTCGCTAGCCTGGATTACGTCCTCGAAATCATAAACGAGAGAATGTTTTCTAAGTACGGGATTTCTAATTCCTGGTCTGCGAGAGAGTTTTGCATTTCATCATAAATAATTACGTTAACGTGTTCTGTCCTTTTGTAATATGGTTTTAGCATATTTATATGATAGATTTGAGATGTTTCGCGTCTGCCGGGGATTTCGACTAAATAGTTCGTTTCCGAACTTTTATTTAAAATTGTCCCAGGACCTATCCACTGCACTGCTAATTTATTTTCTCTGGATGTAGCTAACACTAGGACTAAATCCCCATCCTTAAATTCCCGTTTTACTGCGTTTTTATCATACCAAGTTTTCCGCTTAACTTGCATTTCTTCCATTTTATTTATAGCTACTTCTTGACATCTTTAGAATCTATTTATTAACTTAAACATATATTCAGTGACGAGATCACCTTCTTCCGGTTCCATCCAATGTTCCATTACTAACGTCTCTGGGGTTCGCAAATGTTTCCCATACACCTACTCTGACGGTGTATACCCTGTACTTTCGTGAGATACAGTCCGTAACGTTAAAAGAATTGACGGAAGATGTTTGTCCCATTCGGAGCCTGCATCTAAACATAAGACTCGTAAGAGTCGTTTCAACGTTCGATGAAATCGCTCAACAGGGTTACTCTGTGGATGATACACAGAACTATGCCTGACAAGTATTCCGAATCTCAAAAAACTCGGTAGTCAGAGCACACTAGTAAAAGAAGTACCCTGGTCACATTGTATTTCATGGGGAAACCCCATCCGACTAAAGATGTTTAACAGCGAATCTGTGACACTAACGGAACTAATATCAGACACCGGAATAGCTTCAGGGAATTTTGATGACATGCAAATGGCCGTGATAAGATATCGATTCCCTTTAGATGTGATCGGGAGAGGCCCACATGCATCAATATTTAGCTTAGTAAAAACCTCCTGAATAACAGGGGCCAATTTTAGTGGAGCTTTCTTTTTATCATTGGGCTTCCCAGCCCTCTGACACTGATCGCAAGTTTTTACAAACTGTTCCATATCTCTATAGCAATTCGGCCAGTAAAAATATCGGTTTAATTTGTCTTTGGATTTCGTAATTCCCAGGTGTGCAGATGTTCCCTCATGACACAAGGATTTAATGGGGTCGCGCAACCCTTCCGGCACTACTATTAACTTCACTACGTTAACTAACTTATCTTCGCGATTTTTGACCAATAATTCCTTCTCTAGCGAATAAACCTGATTGGTAACCTGCACTTGACTGGCTGCCTGTTCGTATAAGGATTTAATCTCCTCGCTATTTTTTTGAGCATTGATTAAATTTTCTCGCGTAACCCTTAGCAGCGCTAATTCCGGAACTAATTCCTGGAGTGCAGGTATTAAAATTTCGTCCTCTGCATCCGAAGAAATAATTATAACCTCATCTTCCCCTTTTTTAGCATCACCACTATCTATTCCCCTTTCTTCTCTAGCCGCTTTGACTTGAGACCTTGCTTGGACAGCATTCAGTATTTCGACTGGCAGGAAATTATAGCCTAAATTTCCTTTTATTAGCTCGGCCGTTTTATTTCCAAGCAAATATCGACCGTGTTGATTTAAGTGATTTCCACAAACCGCTGCCTTAGTTTGCACCGTTCCAAAATTTCCGGAAATTTCCACGACCTCCAAAGGTAAACAAACTATTTCTGGGCTTAACGGTTGTTTTACCCAAACATTTTCACCAGAGAAAGAAGAAGGATTTATGTATTTTGCACATGCTAAATCTATTGTCGCTCCCGTATCTCTAAGAATGTCTATCTTGTGACCATTCACAGAGCCCTTTGTTGTATATGAATTAGGAAAATCCGGGTTTTCATTTCCTTCAATATTATTGAGAGTTTCCGTCGTTTTGTTTTTTATTAATTTAGGGCAAACGGCTTTTATATGTCCGGGCATATTGCAATGATAACATCTTTGTATCACGCGTTTTTCAAAAGTTCTCTCTCTAGTACTCTCCGGAACAGAAGCTCCTAATCTGGGGGAAGTTTTCCCAAATCTATTTTCTTTTTCCTTGACCCCCTGAGTATGTCAAAATTTTATCATTCCTGCTCCACCTATCCATGGGTTTCGAATTTACCTTTCGGACGTCCTCATAATTATCAAAGAGTTCTGCTATTTGAGTAGCTGATTTAAGGTTTGCACAATTATCTAAAAAATGATTTGTCATACTAGCATTGGCGCGTTTTTTTAATTGATCTACCACCATTAGATCTTTAAGATCTTAAAAGGTTTTTATTTCTATAAGCCAATCAGCCACTCATCTAGATAATTCGTAATTTCAAAAGTGAAATCCTTCCAGGTGCTATCGGATTTTGTCTGGTGTTGGACAAATTTTTGCCGAAAGACCTCCGGACTTAACTTGAATCTTTTAAGGTATCCGACTACGTTCGGAGACTTTTTTTTTTTAAGTTTTCAAAAAATCCCTAATATTTTTACATTTTCAGTTTCACTTTTATACACAATAATAAAAAGTACAGTTAGAAATAATATATGTACATAAAATTTGCAAAAATTAAAATTTTTAAAGAAATTTTAATCAAATTTTGGAATTTTTTCAAACACTCTATTTTTTAAAATATTTTATATTTTCCATAAAATATTGCTGCAATACATTTTTTAAAACACATTTCTAGAGAATGACCTACAAATGTTAAATTACTTCTTTTAAATAAAAAGTTATGGCCAGTCGAGCTTGCGAACTAGGAAATTCAATCAAATTATCGTAACTTTCAGAAAGAAATACAACTATAAAATAACTAAAAATTGTTCAATTTCTTAGCTTGTAGGTCCTTCTCTAGATACTACCAATAATAACATTTGTGTAAAATTTCATTCAAGTATCTCTAATAGTTTTTTAGATATCATGTTTGAAATATCATGAAATTTACAAAAAAAATGGTTTTGAGAAAAATGCATTTAAACTTTATAAAATCAATTTCAAAAACAAAAATATGACAAGTATATTACTAAAACTCTCCTGATTTATAAGTAACACTCCCACTCTTTGGAAGTTTGTTAAATTTTTTTCTTTCTTTTGGGCCTCCTTTTTTTTTTTCTGGTTGATTTTATAAAAGGCAAAAAATGTTGTTTCGAGTCACCGACTCGAAAGATGTCAACAAATCTCTCATCACGCAGTATATAATTCCCTGCATTTATGCCAAATGCTTTCAAAATACCTAATACATCAATGAAAGCTTTTTTAAAATAATGACGGTAATATATGGGTACCCAAAGAAAATGGTTTTAGCTCGATAAAAGTTTCTTTCAAAATGATTTGCCACAAACAGGCGTTAAATGATACATTTTTATTTGTGTCTTACCGTGGAGGCAATTTTTTAATAACTGCTTATCACTCTGCTTTGTGTACACAGGTTTAACAATATTTTAAAGTTTCACAGAAATATACAATTTTTTCTGTTTATTGTTTTCTGGTGTCATTTCCTTGTTGATAGTCACACCAGTTCTCAGCTCAAATCGGGCACGGCCCATATATGGGTTTCTCCCTGTTGGAGCAACAGTGAAAAAATACTGCTATTGTAACACTTAGCATAGCTTTGGCGTGATTGGTGTTAGTGCTAAAACAGTGTAGAATTTTATATTAAACATAACATTGATAAGTTTTTCCTTCTCACCGAGGTTTTTCTCGCCTTTTTTTAAAAATTTTCTTTTCCGACTACTCAATCTTTCTTAGAAGTATCTTATGCACTCATACGATGACATTGTTGACACCATACACATCTTTAACAGAAAAGTATCCTTGGAATCACCATCACAAAAGAAATACATATTTTTGAGATTTCGTAGTGCAAAAACATACAAAGATTTTGTACGCACTATGTTTGAAGTAAATCCCAGAGGATTGCAGGAACACGCATGTATGACTGGACTTATAGAATTCTAAAAAACTTTGATAACATTTCTAAATCTAGAATTTCCCAGTGTCACACAATGTATAAAGTTTCTATAGAAACCACATTTAGCGATGAATGTCCATGTGTCTCTGCCGTCAACGGATATTCCACATTTTTCAACTGACATTTTGAAACATTTTGTAATGCTTTTCTCTTAAAAAGCAGTGTCGTTCATGGCATCTTTAGCCGTTGGTGTAGCAGCACAGACAAGACTTTCTTTCACAAAGTCTAAATGCTTCTTTCGTCATACAAGGCCAGTTCAGCTTAGCACATAGCTTTTTCACAGGTAAATATCATCTTTCAATTACTCACCTTCTAAAAATAGGTTGAAAATTAATAACACTTTGCTTTTTTAGCTTTTCAGTAGCTGAAAAAAGGACGATAAAACTTTAATCGGAGCATTTTTCAAGTCACATTAGAAGTCAGTCCAAACATGTAATCTTCATGCAGGTACAGATTGTTCTCAAAACAATTGAGAAACACAAACTTGAAAACACACTTCCCAATTTAAATAAAATATTCTATTACCTCTTAATGTTCCACTAAAACATTCTTTGTTCTGTAAAAATACCTTACTTATCCCAGTTTTCGTTCATTACAAATTTGAGCACTTCAAGTCAAGAACATTACAAGTCAACACTTCCACTGTTTTTGTAAATGTCTCACCAGCATAGTTGCGTTTTCAAGAGGTTAATTTGATTCAATTTTGATAATATCAAAAGCAGAATGTTCAGAAACAATTACCAATTAAAAATTGTGCAATTAAAGCAAAAAATCAGGTTTTTTTGAAGAAATTTGCGAGCAACATTCGAAAGATTCAAATCAAAAACAAAACATATGAGGTCAGAAGAAACAGATGTTGCCAATCGCAAAAGTCCAATTAAAAGATTGAAATTGTTGCCTATCAATAAAATAGTTTTAAAAATGCCAGAAATTGTTTTTAAAATTATAATGGGTTGAAATTGCAAAAATTACGGGTAAAAAGCATGTGAAGCAGTCAACTTCCGGTTTGATTTCCCTTTCCGGTTTCAATTTCACCGCTGTAATAATATTTTAAACACCTGTAACTTTTTTTTTCTAATTATCGCACAGACAAAACAAAGGCAGATTTAGAAAGATAATTGTTTGAATTTTAAAAAATATCAAATAAAAAAGAAAATGTGATTTTTGACCGAAAATGACGTTTTCAACGTAGTCGGATACCTTAAGTAATAATTTCTTTACATAATCGACATTTTCGGGTTGTTCCTCCGGTTCGAGAGCAATAAATTGCACGATCTCTAGGGGTAACAAACCCAATAATTGTCCCACCCACTCTTTCTTTTCTATTGACGCCCTTTCAGCCTGGCGTTCAAAGATCACTAGATATAAACTAATATCTGACTTCTTAGGATCGAAATCTGGGATCAATTTTTTTAAGTTTAAATTAGAGGTTACAGAACATGCATTTGTAGAATCGTTTGATTCATGGTTTACCCCAGTGTTTCTCAAAGTGTGGGGCGCGCCCCCCTGGGGGGGGGCGCGAGCATATCGAAAATTTACAGATATTTTTAAAAAAATAACTGAAAAGAAGTGAAACAAAATACTTTTTTCCATAATAAAAAAAATACACAACACTGATATAATTTGTGTTTATCATCTGGCGTTTTTCTTTTTTTGCATAAAATATTACTCGTTAAAAGAAAAAACGAAACCCAGACCCTGAGAAAAATTCTAAGAAGATAAACATTTCACATCACTGTAATTATTTGAATACTGTACATTAGTTGTAGAAAGAAAAGGAAAACATGAGATTCACTTTTCAACTAGGCAGCATAATACATTTGCTGATCATTTTATTGACCTTCAAACTTACTGGTATGGTTTCTACATTAGTTCCATCCCATCTTTTATGTATTTGTTTTTCGCTTAGGGAAATTGTAAATAATGAAGAGTTTTACGATATTTGGAAAAGAATTGATTGATTTGAAGAATTATTTGGCTAAGATTTATTTTTAAGAGTTATCTCAAACATATAAAGCATAGTGAAAAACGCCATAATCGTTTTTAGAACATCCGTATTTTTTCTGAATACAATTTTAACCCGGGAGCAGTGGCGCGGGGCATCTGTGATCTCTATTGAAGGAAGTTGAAACTGATCAAGCAAAAGAATGCATATTATTCATGATTGAGAAACACGATGAACATGAAACGAAAGGAAAATTTTCAAATGCTTCCTAAAGAACTCCATCAACTGAAATATGAAGCCCTAAGTGTACCAGAAGGTTCAGTTCGCCTTGTCAAAAAGACACAAGAAAGAAAAAGTTCAACTTGCTATTTGTTGATCACCAAAGGTGTCACGAGTTCGAGACCAGTACCACTATTGACCCGGCGTGTATGGGGGAAGTGCACGTTAAATCTGTCGAGAGCTCAAACGTCCTCTTGTGGAGTGGTGTGGTAGTTAAAAGAGGCCAGCTCAAGTATCGTCCTCGTCAACCATTGTTCAAAATTACGAGGTCCGTCTCTAAAGCCCTCGTGTAGCTGAACAGTGCGACGTTAATATTCACTCACTCGATCATGAATGCTCATTAAAACTACAATTGCTTGAACAAAATATGACAGCTTTGCCAGCAAATAACATTTCTGTAATATTAGTGAAAAGTATCTCTGATTTGCGTCCTTTATTAAGATCTTGCACTTTTGAATAATTTTAGTTCAGTTTTATTGGATTTTTTCTCAAATCATCAAAGAAAAATTGAACATTCCTATTTTCTCTTAATTGAATTATTCACTGGAATTCCGATTTGTATCGTGTAGAGTAAAAATAATTATAAACAAATGATTGGGGTGACTGAGTTCCCCCGCACTACCGTTAGCGTTAGTATCGAGTGCGCGCCTGCTCCCAGGTTAAAACATTTTGATGTCTTCTCGCTTTAAATATTAAAAAGTAACACAATTATTCTTCATTGGAATTTTATATTCTTTTACATTATTTAACATTAATTCTAAATGTTAATTCTGTGAGGTTTAAAATTACAGTTCTTTTAAACAGTTATTTACAATTATAGCATTTATCTAAAAAAAATCATTTTACATTTTTGTATACAATGTCGTGTGCACGCAGTTTTACTCTCCTTACAGTTCAGCTATTATATCAAGAGTAATGTTATATTTTTTTAAAAAAATGAACTCGTGCGAAGAGCCGGTGTTTCAGCCAGTATACGCTTAATGTATGAGTACTGAAGAAGGTATTTTATAAATAATTTCTTAATACTAAATTAAGAACAAGTTTAATAATTATTAGTGACTTCCAAGGGCTTGTCTTGTAGATTTAAGTTTTGCAAAGGTAGGTTTAATATCAGATATTGACACTCTGAGTTATTTTTCTATATTTAGCTAAGATCAATATTTTGTCTTCAAAGCAGCCACCGCAGAAAATCCGGTTTAACATAGGTGGGATTTTCAAAATGGTAATAGTGTACGAAGTGCTTTTGTTTTCAGTGCAGAAAATTCACCATCCATCTCTACCCAAAACTCAAAAAAGAGATTTATTACAAAATTGCTTTTTAATTTTTCACTGGATGTGAAATTATGAAAATTTCTTCTTCTGAAGTTGAGACCCCTTCTGGAGTATCTTGAAATAGACCCCTAATCCACTCGTAACTTGCTACCAATTTGTCCTCATCAAGAAAATACTTTTTAAAATTCTTTGCCAACATGGCTAAATGTTTTTACATGGTTTTAAAAACCATTTTCACATGTTGTTCTTCAGATTCGTAAGTTTCAACACATAACGAGCTGGAGCTTTTTCCCCCCATCATTTACTTCAGTAGTGGTAAATCCAAAATTTAAGTATTTTTGAGAATATTTCCTTGATTTAATTTTCGGAACCATGCTCGTCTGTGTACTTGTTAATCCTTTATTATCGTCGAATGCTCGCTTACGACTTAAAAATGTATGTATGATTTTGTTTTAATCTACTGCCATAAATACTTAACTACCGTGAATTACAATTAACGTGCAAATTAAAAAATGAACATTCAAGCTAGATTCGGTAGCTATAAGAATATCGAGTCGACCAAAACTGACTGGAATTGTACGAGGAAAAGCGTTTTTACATGCTTTGCGCAGACATCCGATAGGTTGCCCAGACTCACGCAAACGTACCCGATAATGCCAAATGTGATGGATATGATAGAGAGCAACATAGACTAGACTATTTTTATAATGACATTTGCACTTTGAGAAATAGATGCTGAAGGAAAAATATCTTTAATTAAATATATCATTTTGTGATCTGTTCCAATTAAAAATTAGAGAAAAAAATAACATAATAATATATATAAGTAAGTAATATATATTTTAAGTAATTTTCTTAAAATATATATTACTTAAAAGTAACATATACAAAATTTAATACTTATACAGTTTATAATTGAGATCGCAATGTAACTTTAGCGTCAAATTGCATTTTTATTGCATAAATACATTATTGTTGTACGGGGGGCGCGACAAAAATTATGATTGAAAATTGGGTCGCCAGTATTGAAAGTTTGAGAATCACTGGTTTACCCTAAATCCGGATTCTATTTTAAACCTTTCTAAATCAAATTTCAGCTGTAATTCTTTCTCTTTTAATGTGCCTGCTCCTTTACTAACTCCCCCAATCTTATTTTTTCAGCCCTTTCTAACTCCTCCAATCTTTTTCCGTTTGTAATGGTAGTCTCATACAGATTTTTAACAAATTCCTCTTCATAACCTTCACTGTTAGTGATTGCAATTTTTATGCTAAGGACAGTCATATTTAAAGTGGCATTTATTCCTAATTCCTCAGCAAGTTGCAACATGTCTTGCTTTTTCCCTTTACCAAGGAAAGCCATTTTTTAAACAATATCAAATAAATGCCACGCTAAATTTTGCACTATTGTTACTATTCTCTATTAATACAATAACACTGATCCCATGCATACACAGAAATACACAAAGAAAAACTTAACACTAAAAATAATCAAAATCTTTCAAGAGACTTAAAACACAATAAATCTTAAGCTAAAATTGCACATAATGCTTGAAATACAATTACAATTCTCTAGAAACAAAATAGCACTGTTCCCATGCAAGAAAAAACACTAAGTATTTTAAAATTTGTAAAGAACATTTTAACCAAAATTCCTAATACAATATGCAGTTTGCAACTCAAAAATATAACAGTACTCACCCATTTGAAGTACTCAGCTTGCTGTCAGAAGCAAATTATGTGCAGTAATATGGCACTAGTGATTTTGAACTCTTCCGTGTGAACAATGGTCCTTTTAACCAATCTTGAATCTTTCGCCCTTAACAATAAGTGTGGTCAGTTTGACCAGCCTTGAATTCACTCGTGGCACGGCTTCAAAGATGAATTCAATCGCAGCACGGCTTCCGAAAATCGCTTTCCCTTCGGACACTCTGGCCGTTAACACTATAGATCAGTTTGATCTTCTTTGAGCAGGACGCTCTCCTTCTCCGAAGCTGAATTCAATTGCAGCACGGCTTGCGAAGATCGCTTTCCCTCCGGACACTCTCACCGTTAACACTATAGATCAGTTTGATCTTCTTTGAGCAGGACGCTCTCCTTTTCCGAAGCTGAATTCAACTGCAGCACGGCTTCTCTCTCCGAAGATGTCTTTTTCTCTCCCTGCGTTGCGGTCCGTCCGTAAAAACCCAAAATTTCCTCCTCTCACGGATCTGAATGCTAAATTTTTATCCCAAAGCGCTGCCACCAAAATCTCTGAGCTGTAACGTTTGAAAGAATAACGGTAGCGTATTCTTGGTTAATTAAAATATGGAATTTATTTACGTCACAACTATTGAATATTATTTACTAAATGATACATTAAAGTTATTAAATTTAATTATAGATTGTTAGAGTCCAATATTTTGTGAGAGGAGGATTCGTTGGCCACCGCTCCCGTGCAAGTTCAAAGCATCTCTATTCTCAGCTTTCGGTCAACGGGGTTAGATTCCTCGGGGGTCAAAAGGGGTTGCGCTGCAGCTGCAAGATGCACGTGTGGGTGTCGGGTTCACCAAAGATTTCGACCGCTGCTGGGAGTGGCTACGTTACAGTGTGCGTGGTTAGAACTCTCTGATATAAATCCATACTAATATTTGCATTACATATATGTGGAAGGATGTCTAAAAAAAAGCTTCAAGAAATAGAAAACACTTGCAACTATGCAAATGAAAAACAAAACAAAAAACACATGGTTCCACAGTTTTGACTTTGGCAAATATCTAAGTGGATATCAGATCTAGAACTAAGCACAAGTTCTCAGACGAATAAACTTTTAAAAACACATATTTTGTTATTTTAGGGTACTATATCTTAATAGGACTATTGATTTTTTCTGCAGAGAACTTCCCGCAGAGGGAAGAAGAGGGGTTTGCAAACAATGGCATTTAAAGGCATGAACCAACTGGTCCGGGGCAAAGGTCCTCGTCTTATTCTCGACTCAGCTTCAATAAGAACATGACATGAGTAATTTCAATTATCAAATGTTATTCCAGCAAATATTTTCTGAGAACCTTGGAATTTCGAACTAAATGTCAACAGGCAACAGTTGAAAGACTGCATTGTTGCATCATGTTCGTCATCCGTGTATATATGCCTGCCACCATACAGCATCATTATTCCTTAAGTTAAGGTATGCGACTACGTTCGGAACCGTGATTTTAAAAAAGCGCATAAATGGATAATTTTCATAATATTGAGTGTCATTTAGATTAGAATGCATGTATAAAATGGTTTTAAGAACATTATGACAACAAAAACTTATTTAAATACAATATTTTGCAAAAAAAATTAACTTAGAATAATCTCTTTTCAAAGCGTTCTCCTTTTATAAAAATGCATCTATAATAATAATATTTTGCTTACGTAAAGACTTCTCCAGAGAGCCTGAACTAGGATTTTTGAAAAAAATTCATATTATTTTCAAAGTTAATACAAATTTAAATAATTATCGGCGTTTTTTTTTCTTGAAATTTCTTCCCTATGTAGTAGTAAAATATGGATAAATTCACTTCTAAGTTGTATATATCAAAAATTCTAGTTCAGTCTCTGTACAGAGGTCTGAGCTGTATACAGGCAAAATTTTATTATAATAGAAGCATTTTTTATAAAAGGAGAATGTGTTTTGAAAATTGGTCATTCTATATTCATTTTTTGTCAAAATATTATACTTAAATAATTTTTTATTGTAATACTATTCTTAAAACAATTTTTATATACGTTTTCTAATCTAAATGACACTAAATATCATAAATATTATCTATTTATGCGCTTTTGCAAAATCACGGTTGCGGACGTAGTCGGATACCTTAAAAGATGACAATCGTTAGAGTCAGTTTGTATCCAGGTTTGTGAATTATGCACATTTACTTATTATAGGTTACCGTTTGTACAAGTATTTGAAAACGTATGCTATACATCAAGAGTCGGCAACCTTTTAGCTGTGGCGTGCCAAACCAATCTATCAATCTGATTCAGTGGGCCACACAGTAGGGTATTTTTGAAACAATTCGATTCCCGCAATAACAGAGTTAGATAATAGAGGTCAATAATTTAGATTTACACTTTTATTGTACATATTAATTTTGCATTATTAAAGATATTTTTAACATAAAAATAAACAGCATAAAATATATTTATTTCTTTAACAAAAATTTTTAAAAATTAAAACTGTACATACATTAAGGTATCCTACTACGTTCGGAACCGTGATTTTGCAAAGAGCATAAATAGATAATTTTCATGATATTTAGTGTCACTTAGATTAGAATATATGCATAAAATTGTTTTAAGGACATTTTGACAAAATAAATTCATTTAAATGAAATATTTTGGCAAAAAAATTAACTTAGAATAATCTTTTTTTCCAAATGTTCTCCTTTTGTGAAAAATGCTTCTATTATAATAATGTTTTATCTGTGTATAGCTCAGACCTCTCTACAGAGGCTCAACTAGAATTTTTGAAACGTATAACTTAGAAGTGGGTTTATTCATATTTTAAGACAACAGAGGGGAGCAATTTTAAGAAAAAAACGCGAATAATTATTTCAATTGGTGGTAACTCCGAAAATAACGTGAACTTTTCAAAAATTCTAGTTGAGCCTCTGTAGAGAGATCTGAGTTATATACAGGCAAAATATTCTCTTATAATAGAACCATTATTCACAAAAAGAGAACATTTGTAAAAAAGATTATTCTAAGCTAATTTTTTGCCAAAATATTATATTGAAATAAATTTTTTGTGTCAAAATATCCTTAAAACAATTTTATGCATGCATTCTAATCTGAGTGACACTAAATATCATGAAAATTATCCATTTATGCGCTTTTTTAAAATCATGGCCCCGAACGTAGTCGGATACCTTAGGTACTTTTAAACTGATTTATTAAAATAACAAATAGGCAACATGAAATATAAGTATTTCCATTCATTATAGAAAGATAAATAAAAATTCTAATACGAATCTGGTACTTTCACCACTCTATTTTTATATCGCAAAATCAGAAGTATAATGCGTGACTTTCAATTTGTCTCGATTCTGGGCATTCAGCTGTTAAATAATTTCTTTATGAACTTGAAATATTTTACTATTGAGGGAAGAGTTTTTGCTTAGATATGCAGAACCAAATACGGAAAGCAGAGTAGATGCAATTTTTTTCTCTTCAAACAATCGAATCTCATCCGCAGTGACATTCAATAACTTAAGAAAAAACTGTAAATTTATCTATAGAGTTATCTTTCAGATTTTTTCGAAATTTTGTAAATGTCCATAATTCTGAAGATGTTTGTCAAATAAGCTCCATTAAAAGTTTATCAACTTCTATCCACTCAAAAATTGTGACAAATTTATAGAGTAGTGCGGAGTGCCACATGGAATTGTGCAGAGTGCAACTGGGAATTGTGCAGAGTGCAACAGGGAATTGTGCAGAGTGCCACTGGGAATTGTACCCCGTGCAACAGGTTGCCGAACTCTGCAATATATTATCGACTTAAAAAGGTCATATGGGGGGGCTTATTTTTCATAGGAGTCAAAGGCATCAAAAAATCTTAAGACGGCATTGGTTGCAAAAAATTGTACCACACAATATACGAAAAAAATTCATTAATACATACAAAATACAGTTCAACGCACATGTTACCAAAAATGAACTGCGTTTTTCAAAAGAAAAAAAAATGGCTGAATATTGCAATTATTGCGCATAAATAACTCGATAAAAACAATAAATATGCTAAATACATGCAAAAAGACAAGCTTAAGATACTTACATTTCAGACGAATGTAACTCTTGATGTACTCAATTGATGGAATACTAAGTGGTTTTTAATGTGTGTGTGTGATATCCGTGACATTTCTCTAAAACAAAGATATCTAGGCAATATTGGATCATTCAAATAAAGTTATCAGATTTGATATCAACTATTAAGCGATTAAATTGTATGGGATAATGGAGAGACAAAGGCTATGTATTATCACCTGATATCAATTGGCTGGAAATGGAAAGTAAAAATAGAAATAATGGCAAATATTTATCTATTCAGGCGGTTACTAAATGTTTAATTACTTGAGTTGGAGGATTTCTTCTCTGTATTTTTTCTAGAAGTAGAACCATTTAAGAGAATAACACTGTGGTGTGGTTCAGCAGCTTCTCACACAGAGTCTATATTTAAAATTTTTAGTTTTTCTCGATTAAGAGAACTGGTTAATAAAATGGTACTTTTTAACAGAATGGTAGATAAGGTGAACTTTTTAAAACCACTGATATAGTAGCCAAAAGGTTGTTAAACCATTTGAATATTATCATTTTTTTAGAAAGTAGAAATATGTTTTTCACGCATATTTGTGGTTCAAAACTAAGAGAATTTGTTTACTTAGTCGAATCTCTTCAAAAGAAATATATTCAACGAAAGATATAAGTAATATTTCCAAACATAAAAGAGGGTTCTTAGTGTCGATAACCTAAGCATGCAAGCAGCAGGGGCAAAAGGACGAAACATTACCCTGGGAGGCATTATTTATTCATGGTAATGTTTTTAAAATACTTTGATTACACTACAATATATAGACTTGGCTACACGGTATGAATTTTCAAAAAAGATATTCAAATGAGATGAAAAAATTCAAAGAAAAGAGCTGACGAGAGCAATGACGTTTTAAAACTTCTTGAAACCCTGAGCTCCAATGCAAAGGCACTTACGAGTTTTTAATGTAGACAATATATATAAACTGCTGTTTGTAAAAAATGCAACACCATGAAGGAATCATCAGAAATAAATGAAATTTAATGCAATACGACTTGTATTAGTACAAATAAATGACGAAATTTTCAAAGCAAAAAACCAATATCAAGTGTCCGAAATTAGTACTTGGTGTAAACACACGCGCCGCTATAAGTGCTGCTATACGACGTGACAGATTATGAATGTCTGATTGTGAAAGATAACTCCATATTGCTTGTATGCGTAGCCATAGTTCGTTTTTTGAAAATGAAAGACGAGGATTACCAGCGATACGCCGACCAACCAAATCCCACACGTGCTCAATAGGTGACATATAAGTTGCATGCGTTGGGCTGAACAGAAGTCTCGAACAGTCTTTGCAATATGTGGGCTCAAAGATAGCTCAAGGAATGCCTTGGAAGGGAATGATTCACGGACATACCTGTTGCTATTGAGATTACCCTCAACTCTAGCAAACTGGATCATCCATAATACGAAAATTGCACCCCAAACCATAACTGCGGGAGTTAGGCCACTATGTAGTTCGATAACGCACTCTGGAAGACAGCGTTCGCCGGCACAGAGTCTAACTCGGATACGGCCATCATGGTCCCACAAATTGAAGCGTAATACATCTGAAAAGACAACTTGGGGCCAATCAGCTTGCCAGGCGCTGCGCTCATGAGCCCATGCAGACGCAGTCATCGATTGTTTGTCGAGAGGGGATCCTGTATAAAAGCACCCTTGCACGCAATCCACGGTGCAGCAGACGTCGACGAATTGACGAAGCCAATATTAGTATACCTGTAGCAGTAGACCTACGTGCTGCCAACTGCCTGGAGGAAGCTGTACGGTCATTCACCGCCATACGGAGTAGGTGTCGATCCTCGCGCGCTGACGTCACCTTCCGTCGTCAACTGCCAGCTTTTCGAGTTGTGCGGAGCTCGTCAGAGAGAGAGAGGGAGAGAGTCCACTGCTTCTAACTGTTCCGATTCACACGAGCTCCTATCGTGCGATAGGAAACTCCTCCTTATTTAAGGCTGATAATCTTCCCCCGTTCAAACTCCGTAAGTTGTTGGAATTTTTTATCCTTTTGGGTCGTGAAGGTATATATAAACGGTGTTTTTTTTAGAGGTATAGAACTTTAAATTGCAATAAAACAACGATGTATTATTCGGTTGACATGAATTTTTTTTATTCGAAAGATAATCTTGTGGCATTGCATTTTAAATATGATCAAGCAAGGCGTAGATTCGTCGAATAGGACCAAAACGAGATTGCCGTTGTTCCCGATTTTCATAAGCGAATTTTGTTTAGCGATGAAGCACACTTCTGGTTGAATGGCTACGTCAACAAACAAAACTGCCGCATTTGGAGTGAAGCTAATCCGCAAGTGTATATCGAAACACCGTTACATAAAAAAAACTGACTGTTTGGTGCGCTTTATGGGCTGGTGGAATCATTGGTCCGTACTTCTTCAAAAACGATGAAGGCCACAACGTTACAGTCAATGGTGATCGGTATAGAGCCATGATTACTAACTTTTCATTCCTGAATTGAACAATCATGATGTCCTCAGGAGCTGTGGTTCCAACAAGACGGCGCAACATGTCACACAGCTCGTGCTACAATCGATTTATTGAAAGACACGTTTGGTGACCGCCTAATTTCACGTTTTGGACCTGTGAATTGGCCTCCAAGATCTTGAGATTTAATACTACTGCCAGACTATTTTCTGTGGAGCTATGTAAAGTCATTGGTCTATGCGGATAAGCCACAAACGCTTGACCATTTAGAAGACAACATTCGCCGTCTTATTGCCGATATACGGCCACAAATGTTGGAAAAAGTCATCGAAAATTGGACGTCCACATTGGACTACATCCGAGCCAGCCGTGGCAGTCCTATGCCAGAAATCATATTTAAAATGTAATGCCACAAGATTATCGTTCGAATAAAAAAAATTCATGTCAATCGAATAATACATCGTTGTTTTATTGCAATTTAAAGTTCTATACCTCTCAAAAAAACACCCTTTAGTTCTCACTAAGCGTTCGCCAGTAACAAATAATCATTAACTATTTTCAAAGTCTTGCTACAGTCCTATATTTATACGCTTTCAGCAACAGCTCAAAGGGCGCTGCGCACGCTACACATGCACGGTGGCTCTGAAACTTTACTATTTTGCGTAACATCCTATAATTGATATTTGCTTTGAAGTTCATTTAATTCTGATGATTCCCCTTCATGGTGTTGCATTTTTTACAATCAGCAGTGTATTTCAAATATTTATAAATACAGATACTATAATTAATATGAAAGATGGACTCTATACACTTTAATGCAGATAATTTTAGGCCATATTTTAAAATGAATAACAAAAAATGTACCAAAGAATGTACCTCCCAAAATATTACGGAGTGGAAGAATATCATTCCCTGTCATAATTTGTCTCGTTACTCGTTTTTTATTTATTAATTAGGGACTTAAACCAGAGGTGAAAATTTCCTGTTAGGGATTGAAAACCAAAAATATTTCAGTGAAATGACTGAGAAACTCTTAGTGGTCAGCATCTCCAATAGATTCGCACTAACAATTGGGTTTAGTTTTGAGGTTAAATATCTCCGCGCACACACACACACACACACAAATGAAATGGAAACGGGTCATGATTAATCAAAAACTGAGTTAATTACTTCTGGAATGGATTAATATTAATATTTAGTTTGAATTTATGTAGATTTTGAGCCATATCACAGATTTACAATTAGCTCTTCCAAATCCCTAACATTCTATTGTTTCAAATTTTTAAATATAAGAGGACGGAATTGGGACGTCCATCTTATCTTAATCTTGGTTTCTAATTTCGCTCAAACATCTACAGATTTTTTATAAAAGTTATTATTGTGTCCTTGAGACATTACATATTAAAGCACACCACTTTGTATTTTGAAAGTTTACTTTTAATTTAAGTAATGTGATTTATTGGATAGAGATTATTGAGATAAATGTAAGGACTTGTCAATATAAAAAAAATTTATATTGCCAGTTACTGCCAGAGTCGAATTAAACTATATGGAGACCCATAGGCAGTCAAATATTAGGGGCCCTGTAGCCCAATAATTTTACTACACAATACGCTACTCTTAAAGCTCAGGCAATTGCCTATGGGCCCCTAAAAAGCGCGGGGCCCATAGGCAAAGGCCTACTCCATCTAATGAATAATTCGACATTGCTTACTACCCAACAGACGAAAAACTCAATAGTGTATATTTCCACTGAAATATGTAGTATTTCAATTTTTAGTTTAAATGAATAAGTTTTTTTTTTGTCTGTATCCAGGAGATACACACGGCAAATCTAGTTCGGAGGACAATTTATCTGATGAATATCCTCACTTTCTAAAATATTAGACCCATGTGGAAGAGCTCTGTCAACCATAAAAATTAAATCGAAGCCAACTGTTGGTCAACATGTTTCTTCGGCAGCCTTGCCCAGACCCTCTCTCTACATCTATGGTCATTAAACTGTCTCCATCAACTACACATAACACGGAATTTAAATTGATTAAATCCTGTAAAAATATGTCCTTGTGTGGGATTTCATTGCCTCGTCTCGCGACGATTCACTATTTCATTCCATTATCCAAACGTCCAGAGGTGATGCCCAGTTGGTGATGTTTTTCGTTTGCGTTTAATTTCTCATCGAATGTTGCAAAAACACTATGAAACTCACCAAGATGTGCAAACCAACGAAGTGAAGAAATTGTCAAGTACGCTTACAAAGCACTTTGCTCTAAATGCACAACTTACATCCACGTGCACACTGAATCACATTTACGCTTTCTACACCCATGAGCAAGATAATATTGCCATCCCAGTCCTCACACACACCGAAAGTCTCCCCCCTCCGAAATTCGACGATCGTAAGTAGCTCAAATTGCCAAAATAACTCTTGCCCCAGACGACAACAAGTATTCAGTTTCTGTTTTCGATATATCCGTTTCTTACAAACTGATTTTAAGGTGTAATAATAGTGGTTGATGCGCAGGTTGTGCCTGATTGACTGGCAGATTGCAGTTTACTGCATATCATTAACATTGGAATATACTAAATAAGCTTCAGTCACTTATTCAGAGACGTTTTAAGGCAGGGACCAAATGAGTTCGGGATCAGGGCATTATCCTCGGAGGGTCTTGTCTTGTTCTTCACTCAGCCTCAATAAGCTTATAATTCGAATAAATTCAATCATCATGTCAGCTGGCAACAGTGCCAATACAGCATTATTATGCCAAGTCCGTGTCTAGGCCTAGGCCTACCACCATGCACCATCAATATACATTCAGTCAAAAGGAGAAATCGGTTTTGCGCCTAGATCTGAGAAATTGTGAGCCATGCACATTTATTTGTTTCAAATTACTGCTTGTAAATTTGACAACATATTCTACACTGCTGTTTGTAAAAAATGCAACACCATGAAGGAATCATCAGAATTAGATGAACTTCGCAGCAAATATCAATTATAGGATGTTACATAAAGGAGTAAAGTTCCAGAGCCACCGCGTATGCGCAGCGCCCTCTGAGCTGATGTAGAAAGCGTATAAATAGAGGACTGTAGCAAGACTTTGAAAATAATGATTATTTGTTACTGGCGAACGTTTAGGGAGAACTATATATGCCTTCATGAAGAAATAAGAAGAAATTCTAACAATTTACGGAGTTTGAACGGGAGGAGATTATCAGCCTCAAATAAGGAGGATATTCCTATCGCACAATAGGAGCTCGTGTGCTGCGGAACAGTTCCACAGTGATGCGAGTTTGAAAGCAGTGGACTGACGAGCACCGAGCAACTCGAAAAGCTGGAAGTGGACGACGGAAGGGACGTCAGCGCGCGACGATCAACACATACACCGCTTGGCGGTGAAATGACCGTACAGCTTCCTACAGGCAGTTGGCAGCACGTTGGTCTACTGCTACAGGTGTACCAATGTCGGCTTCGTCAATTCGTCGACGTCTGCTGCACCGTGGATTGCGCGCAAGGGTGCCTTTAAACAGGATCCCCCTCACGACAAACCACTGACGATTGCGTTTGCAATGGACTCATGAGCACAATGCCTGGCAAGCTGATTGGCCCCAAGTTGTCTTTTCAGATGTATTACACTTCAATTTGGGGGACCATGTTGACCGTATCCATGTTAGACGCTATGCCGGTGAACGCTGCCTTCCATAGTGCGTTATTGAACTACATAGTGGCCTAACACTCGCAGTTATGGTTTGGTTCATGGACGTAATTTCGTATCATGAACGATCCAGTTTGCTAGAATTGAGGGTGATTTCAATCGCAACAGGTATTTCCTTTTCGAGACTTCTGTTCAGCACAACACATGCAGCTTCTTCCTTGGCCTGCCTATTCGCCGGATTGAGCACGTGTGGGATTTGGTTGGTCACCGTCTCGCTGGTAATCCTTGTTTTTCACCTTCAAAAGACGAACTATTGCTGCGCATACAAACAATTAGGATTATTTTCCACAAGCAGACATTCAAAATCTGTTTGACTCCATGTCACGTCACATAACAGCACTTATTGCAGCGCGTGTGGCTACACCAAATACTGATTTCGGACACTTGATATTGATTTTTGCTTTGAAATTTTCGTTATTTATTTGTACTAATACAAGTCGTTTGTACATTAAATCTCCTTTAATTCTGATGATTCCTTCATGGTGTTACATTTTTTAAAAACAGCAGGTTATAAATACATTACAATTAGTATGAAAATGGCTTTTCTTTTTTAAAATTTTATCTGCTTTTGTAATAAGCTTTATTGTATATTTTTTTCTTATACATAAAACAGTGCTATTTTACCAAAAACCCTAAAAGAAAAAAAGTGTCGAAAGAAAGTGTTTTTTGAGGTGTAGCATTCGTATTTTTCGCAGATAAAATTTTTAATTTCTTTTCATAAATAGGAAAAAATAGTTTACCAACAGTTTTCATCCAGTTAATTTATTCTGTCCACAATGACTTCTGAATCTTTTTAAATTATGAGAATCGATATTTATTTGAATAGATTGCTGCTCATATCTTATGGTTTTTTAATATTTCTGCGTAAATATCAAGAATTCTGATAAACCGAAAGAAATTGTGAA
This sequence comes from Trichonephila clavipes, assembly GCA_019973935.1. Lineage (NCBI taxonomy): Eukaryota > Metazoa > Arthropoda > Arachnida > Araneae > Nephilidae > Trichonephila > Trichonephila clavipes. Next base: position 49,126 of record BMAU01019522.1, on the reverse strand, counting down.
CTTTTTTTCCGACCACCATATAAAATATAGCATTTTTTGTTGAACTCTATAATTTTGTTTAATATGTATTTGTTGTGGGAAGAGGGATTAATCCCCATCTGGTCTAGTGAAACTAGACCAGATTCATGAGCCCATTAATCTACACAAAGTCTAAGAACACCAGGGAGGGGAAGCAACAGCCTCCTCGCAGGAAAACCACAGACATTACAGAATGTGCTGAGGAGAAAAAGGACTGATGTTACATTTGGTGCGAATCGGGAAGCTTCTTTTTCCACCTTCAAAATTCATGCATCTCAAGTGACCAGTCGAAAATCGCGAGAACGTCGTCTGATAAGAGCTTGAAACCTTGAATGATAAGGCTGATCCAGGGTGTCTTTGAAAGTACCATGGGTTTACAAGAGGGACAGCCCAGGTTCCACATATTAATTCTTTAGCCCTGGAGTAGATCTCAGTCGATGTAAGGACCATGTTGTCTTCCGATTCCGCAGGATCACTGACAGCCACCTTCGCAAGGTCATCTGCTACTTCGTTCCAGGGCAGGCCTACATCAGAAGGGACCCACTGTAAATGAATAAGGTGCCGATGTGAAAGCTGTTGAAAAATGAGTAGAATACACCTGCTGGTGCTGTCTCTGATAGAAGGCCCATTCGATAAATATTGAATGGAGGATCAGCTGTCTGTTAGTATCTAAATTTCAAAAAAGGCTTGGTCTTGTATGTTGTTAATTAATGAAAGACTATTAGAGCTCTCTGTTCTGAAGACAGAAGCATGGTCAGCATTTCTTCTCTGAATTTCGATGATACGGTCAGTTAGTTCAATTAAAACTCCACTGCCAGTAGTATTTGTCTCTCCCTTACTGTCATCGGTAAGATCTTGACTGCATCCCTCTTGAGGAATCCCATCAATCACCTCCAGAGCCAATTACTTAAGAAGTTCGGGGTAGTTAGACATTTTACTGACATTGAGCATTAAATTAGAATTCAACGTGACCTCCTGGAGTCCAAGGATAGGGTTGACAAATGAAATCAGGCAGTGGTGATCCACATTAAAACTCAAGTTTTGCGCAAGCGCCTGAGAGAAGGGACTATTACGTTTATAAACCTTTTATTTGGATTCCAATGTTTTAAGTATTGAGAGGTTCTATGTTGATCACCATAACTGAGAAGTTTGTTGAAGTACTTGGTCAAACAATAGTTTCTTCTCATATCTAGAGGCTGAACGTTGCACTTCTATATAACTAAGTTATTACGACAGCTGTTACGAAGACCTGCGATGATTCTAGCAGAACTCAGCTGTAATCTTTCAAGTTTTTTAAGGTTAGAATCCGAGGTACTAAAGAAAAGGGCAGAACCAAACTCCAAAATAGGTTAATTAAGGCAGTCTAGGTAATTTTCAGAGTAGAGGCATCTGCACCCCAATCAGTCACAGAGATGTATTTTAATATATTCAGGCATTTTCTAATTTTATTAACCAAATCCTCTATATGCCGATTGCAAAGAGTCTCTTGGTCTAAGGTAAAACCTAGATATTTAGAATGTTTTACGTATGAGAAATTTGACCCTTTATAAAAACATTTGGTTGATATTTATATAGATGTCTATTGCTGGTGAAAAAACTGGTAATGGACTTCGTGAGATTAAAGGATAATTCGTGGTCAGTCATAGGACTGAGTACTGATCCTTGAGGAACTCCTTGGCTGAGTTCCCCAAGGATCAGTACTCAGCCCTACGCTCTTCTGTTTTTTCTGAGGGGAAAAAGTGATTACTCAGAATAGCAATATTGGTTTTTTGCAGATGATATTGTCCTTTGGCACTCGAGTAACGACGTATCATCTATTGAGGCTAATTTATCCCAGTGCCTAAGAGTTAGTGACTTTGAGACTGACCACAAATTATCCTTTAATCTCACTAAGTCCATGACCAGTAAATTGATACTTTATTTTCAATTGTCCTTTATTTCCTAGTTTTTTTTCCAATCTCTACTCTGAGTTTAAAAGAGTTAATACATTCTTCGAATGACTTTAAAAAAAATCCGTGTGGTCTAAGTGTTTAAGTATCTTTCACACATTTCGCTTACACGTCACACACGTACACATTAAACATTTTTTAAATTAAAAATGAAATGAATTAATTAAAAATTACATGTTTAAAGCTTATTTCTTAGGTTCCAATCCCTGTCAAAAAATTCTGCCAAATCCGATTGGTTGTATGCTTTTAGCATACACGCAAGTGGATTTGGCAGAAGCTACATCGAAGTTAAATTTCGCGTGAGCGGTCAGAACTTGTGGTGACCACTTTCGCGCGCGAGCGCGATTCTATGGGAATACTCGCTCACGGTGCAGTATTACGAAGCTCCTAGTCAGCAAATTTCTTTATCTTCTCATTATGATTTCAATAAAGCAAATGTAGAGAAAATAATTATTGTTCCATAAAACTTAAGTTGCAATACAAATTAGTAAAATTAGCGAAAACGCCATAGTTCCCACTGGGCCGAGGGAAACTGTTTCTTACCTTTTAGTGCAAGTCAAGCTATTAGAAATGGCCTTTAGATTTTTAAAAACTTTCTATTCTAAATTTTTAGTCATAATTTATTATTCTTCAACCATTATTGAAGGTCTGTTTATATGAAATACATTTTTCATACTATTTCTTTATCTTCTAAATTTGGAATCATTAAAAAAAGCTTTCTTAAAAACAATGGTAAATTTTTTCAGTAAATACTTTTTGAAATAATCAAGATTATAAATATTAACTTTTTTAAAATCTAATTATAAAAAAATGGTTTTCATAATCTAAAAAACATTGAAAATTAAAGTAATGATTTCATATGATTAGTGTTCATAGTTATACAATAATTAGAAACAATTATGTGCTCCTCGCTCTTTTATTAAATTAAATGAGCGCTTTTAAAAGCTTAGAAAAGTCAATATGAAGAATTACTGAACCATAGCAGCTATAAATAATTGAGCAAAACCAAATTCTCAATTTTTAATCTCCTGATAAATTAGCATTTATGGTAATCAAACTTTAACAATAAAATATTAGCATTTTAGATTTTTGATTATAATCTTTATCAGGCATAGAATATGGGTATTTTAACTTGCTTTTAAGACAAAAAAATGTTCATTCAATTTAAATAGCTTTGTTATGTAAATGAAGTTTGAACCACTTTAATGAACATACTGCTGTACAATCTGTTTTTCATCAGTAACCATGCATTTTATAGAGCTGAAATTAAAACCAAAAAAAAATCTTAAAAATGTAATTAAAAAAATTTTAATCCAATACGTAGAATATTTTATTACAGTTTTACAGTGTCATTAAGATATAACAATGTGAGAAATATTTGTTTTAATAATGATACATTAAGTTAAATAATTAATTTTTTTTGTTACAAATCTATGAGATGAAACATTCATTTTCATATTTTTTAAAAGTGTATCAATAGAACAATATACCAATTACAAAACTTTAATCATTAATTAAATTGTACTATTCTCTAACAACACATTAAGAACAAAAATTATGCATTCATTTTGATAGATTACATAAAACACAAAAATATTCTCACTCTTTTAAATAGATTCATCAATATAACATACAGTGATTTCAATACAAGTAAAAAATATCATTTACCTAAAAAATTATAAATTTAAATGACTAGTCATTTCATACACTTTTTCTACAATATACAAAACTGTGATAATCAAATGAATTCAATTTATTCTTTTTAAATACTACTAGAAGAACTAAATTATACATGAATATAAAACAATATAATGCAATAAAAAACATATAAAACTTTTGGATTCTTCTCTTATAAAATAAACATATTTTATTATTGATTATGATATAAAAATTATATTAACTAAATCAGATATGCTTTATGTTAATATGAAACTAAAATATAATAGCTTTGAAAACTAAATTGTCAATTGAGCTACAACAAATTATCAGAAAATTAAAAATAAAATAATTTAATAAGTATCATGGATAATTTGAAAATAGTTTTTTATTTGGTACTTTTTTAGATAAAAGTATTTAAGATAAGAATACATTTTAAAGATATTTTCATTGTCATATTCAGTGACTTTTTTTAAATATCAAATAGTTTCATTTTACAAACTTTAACCCTCTCACTGCGCATCCCACAATTTCCACAGGCAAAGTACATGTAGCAGACGTAGCACTATGCAGCGAGAGGGTTGAATTTTACATGAGATTGTGACATGAACAAAATTCTAATTATGTAATTTATCTATAACTCATAAAAGTTTAGCTCATGCATCAATGGATGGAGGAAAATTTACCATTATTTTCAAAATAACAAGTAAATGCATTGATGTAGAATCGTATTTTTATTTATATAAAAATGTTTTGTGAGGTAGAAAAAAATGTTGGAGGAAAATGTGATATGACATGAGCACTGCATTCAGCAAAATACAATATAAATAAAAAAAGAAACAAAACTTTATATATATTTAAATAAATTTACTTCATCAATGAGCTTAAAAACAAATATTTTTAAAATTATGTATAAACTATTTTTAACAATTAAGCTACTAAATTTTATTCATACAATTAATATTTCTTGTGCAAAATGCTTCAGTAACGAACATCCTAAATAAATAACCAGAATAACTTTAAGAATAATATAAGTATCAAATATCATATATTTAAATATTAAAAATGTACTTTTGCCTACACATTCCTTTGATAAAAAAGACTGTAAAAACCATTAACATTTGAAATATAAAGGCAATGGATAGTATATACATTCTTTTTAAAAAAATTTAGGTCAAAGAGTTTAAAAAATAAGAAATTACATACATAAAAGCAACACCTTAATTTTTTTCTCAATTTAGTTTCGTATTATTTCTATTCACAATTTCCATCCATAATTCAACATTTACACACATTTAGTACCACATATATCTTCATAATCTATGCTGACCAGAGGTACAAAGTGAGAACTATATCAAATCAGAACTATTTCAAATATAAACAAGGACATTTAAAAATTTGTTTTTTAAAGTTGAAATATGTATCTAAAGCATTTAATTTTCATTCCATAAGAATAGTTTTCAAAATTCAAAAGTTTAAAAATTGCATTTCATACACTAGAAAAAGTTTATCTAATGAAGTCTATAAAATAAGTTCGTTTTTTAATAAAAGAGCTACAAACACAAAAATATAAATTTTCTATACATATCACATATAAAAAAAATTTCACTGATTTGAATTTATGCAACACATATAGACTTTTGGCAGCAGATTCTTAAATTTAAACAATAATCACATGACAAAAAGTCTTTTTGAAATACTACATCATGCAAAAATGCAGATCTTTTAATACATACATATAATCACAGTTTAACTTCTTTAATAAGAATTTATATATTGTACATCACTTTTAAACAAAACAATTTCACATTTAAGAAAGTAGTTGATTTTTAAATAACATTGATATAGATAAAAAATATTTTTTGATAATTACAAATAGAATAATAAGATATTTGCTTTTTTTCTGACACTTGAAAAAAAATTTAACATGTGAATTTTTTATAAGCAAATGTAATAATTAACACAACAAATCAATATCTTAGAAGATTTTTTCATTATTTTCTTAAGTACAAATAACACAGAAAAATTTATTACCAAATGCAATTATAATATAAACATATATTACTAAATTCCTGCGAATAATTTCTTTTTTACCCTTCCAAAATCATTTAACTTATCTTTTTTATATAAAATGAAAACAGAAATACAATTATAACTTAAAAAAAGCAATACCAGTTTTTAAAAAATACTTCTATTTTTTTGGAGGTTTTCCATTTATACTGTGAAATACTGAGTTAGGTAACTTCTCAAACAACAAGAAACCAGCACATCTTTCAATGACATCTCTTGGAACCTATGTTGAAAAATTCATTATTATCATTTCATTACTTACTTGAATTTTTATGATGAAATTCACAACTGTCAATCGATATTCAATATTCACTACTTTTAAAATGGTATACCTTTAAAAATATTTAATTATATTTTAATGAAGTTATTTTCCTCTTAAAGTTACAAATATATTTACCAATTATAACAAATACATAAAACAAAAAAAGCTAAGTATAAAAAACTCCAACATGATGACTAAATAAACAAACTATAACAATATTATTCACAGATGAATATGAATATAATTTTCAACAGAGCATATCTTTTAACTATGAATCTTCTTATAAATCTAATAGCGATTTATAAAATTGAAAAGAACTTATTGAAATATGAAAATGAACTAACAAATGTGGTGCTTTAGTAGATAGAGCAAATAACATAAGCATGCTTTCTTTGATGTAAATAAATTTCAAATGCTTTCCCATATTAAAAAATGAGTAACATGAATAAATAGGGATTCAATTATCAGTTATTGACAAGTAATATTGTACTCAAACAAATTTTCTGATTTCCTGTGGAATCCAGAATGTTAATAAAAATCCAAAATATATATTCCATATATCTCTCCTTCAAGGAAGCCACAGTATAAATTATGAGGATCACTAGGTTATTTTTTAAAATTATCAGCAAGGGAAAGATTCTGAAAAAAATTTGTTTTTGTTTAAGCCTGTATGTGTATAATTTAACTGCTAATACTTCTCAAATTACATATAACAGAATGGAACACTTGAGCTTATTTTGTTTGAAATTATGAGAATAAGTTATGCTTTTTTTAAGTCAATGCATACTTAGAATATTAAGCATTTTTAATTTCATAAAATACTTAATCTGAAGCACAGATGACAATTTAGTAAAACAAATTTTATGAAATAAAGGAAAGAAGAGGAGGGATGGAAAGAAAATAAATTAAGCAAGGCTGTTATTTTCTTTATAAGGTCTACAATACACAATTAGTTTTTTTTTAATGCAATTGAAATACAAAAGGTTGCTCAATTCTCATTTCAAATGTTTTACAAAGCATGCAAAATAAAAATATTTTATCCAAATATTAATATAGATATTTACAGTAGGCCTTCTGCATCTGAGGAGTGAACAATAAGTAAAAATGTTCTATTTTATAACTAAAAACAATTAAGACATACTTTTAAAATAACAAATTTTTACAACTTTAAAAAACATTTTTAAAATGCAAAAAACAAGCAATGAAATGTGAAATTTACAAAAAAGTCAATTTTAAAATGCACTGTAAATACTTACCATGAAAGCTTTAAGAGGAACTTTGTCATCAATAGGTGCATTTGGCATAACATAAGCTTCCATATCAAATTGAGCATCTCTTTCACTGACTATAACTTTAAAAAAATGTGTAGGCACAGCTACATCATGAGGCCCAATCACTTGGTATTTTATATATTTTTTTCCATCAGGTTCCATTCTAATGTAAAAAAAATATGACTCAAAATTATTATGAATTACAATAAATAAGTATGCTATAGCAAAGTATAGAAAATAAGAACACAAGTTAACTGTAAATCTATTACCTTATCATAATGATAACCAACTGCAGTCAGTGAAGTTTCCTTTCAAACATATTTTAAATTCAATATACACAGGAGTTTCAAAAATTAAGGTAAAAAAAAACTCTGACATATATGTGCAAATTATCTATATGAATAAAAATCTCTCTGAAGATAATGAAGGCCATCACAGCATTCAAACAGTTTTGGTAGAAGGAGCATGTTCTCCAGTAAACATGACTAAAACTCAGAAAATGGCTGTGCCGATGGAAACATAGTCTATGATTGAAATAAGAAGTGCAATACAATTTTTTCCAATCCATTAAAAATTGGTAAAAGTGTACAGTAACAAATTTTATGTCACAAAATCAGATTTGGCTTTGGTGCCCATAATTTGACAAAGGCAGAACAGATGTGTATGATAAATAGCAGGCTGACCAAGCAAATCAACTGCAGATGATAATGTTTGCTGTGTCAAAGCTAAAATTCAAAGTGATTGTTGTACACATATGCTTCATCTTAAAGAAACACTTGGGAGGTCAGTATTTCTGAAGCAATGAGGAGGTTCAGTAAACTGTCTTGATGCTGATTTCTAGGATTCCAATTCCAATGGTTTGGTGCACAAATATAACAAATGCCTCGATAAGTATGATGACAATGTGGAGAAGTAATATGCCTAACATGCCTTCAAACACATACATTGCATATATTTTTTTAACTTCCAGAATAAATGTTTAGTCTGAATGAACTTGTGACTTTACTTTTATAAACCCTTGTTCCCCAAATTAGATGGATCCTTTCTGGTCCAGTTTCCATGCATGCAACTGACCTAGATATCACACTTCATAGCATTTTCTCATCAGTCACCCACTCATGGCACTTCTTGATTCAGAATACATTACAGTGAATCATTTTACAAGATAAAAATTCAATTTAAAATTTTTTCAACCTTTGTGGAAAAAATGGAGAAATTGCTGAATATCTAATTCCAGGCTAAAGCCAAAGTAGGTAGGAGATTGGAGGTTTAATTCTTAACAAGCAAGGTAATATGTCACCCCATTAATAATAGTGAGTAGGAGAAATAACAGAAATGTTTCCAGAAAAAAGCATTTGTGTTAGGGTTGTGTCTATCAATAACCCTTTGTGACTCTTAAAAGACTAGTCTTGAAGCTATATCAATTAACCAAAATCAATTTAACAATTTTTTAGAATTTAAATACTTCTTAATAATATATCTACTAATTTGTTTGCATATTGTAGTTTTTAGGTATATTCTTGTTACCTTTATATCTGTTACAATTAGCTATTTAACATAAGCAGCATGTTCAATAGAGCAACTACATCACCATAACAAATCAGCTTCAAGATGTTGCAGCACAAAACATAGATAAAAATTTTTACTCGCAGGATGTAAGAACTCTCAAGACAAAAAAGGATTTATTTTTCTTAAATAATGCTCGCCAACGTCCTCTTGGACTTAAGGCGTCTTGCAGTCCAATATAAGGTAGATGTTCTAGCAGAGAGGAAAATCCACAGTTGTCTTGCGAGAGAACATGAAGTAGAGCGGGGCAATTGTAAAAAAGGATATCATAACTGATTCTTTCAAGAGTTTTACATTAAAATAAAATACTTGTTAATGTTATTTCTATTATAAAATTTAGAATTTTTTTTTTTTTTGGTTAGAAAGAATATAGTGCAATACAGAATAATATTTAAAAAACTAAGCTATATATATTAAAAATTTTTGTGATCCAGGGTTAAAGACCAAATTTCTGAAGAACTGATAAAACAATCACGTAAAGTTATTTTGAAAAATAAAGAAAGAAATATTAATCAATTAGAATAAGATCTCTCATCCATAATCAGAATATTAAATATGGTATAATGTGACAGAATAAATCAGATACAGCATAAAATTAATATTCACTTTATATAAACTATGGATTTTCTCACTTCCTTTCATCCAAAAAGAATATTTTGTCTTAGAATTCTTTCTAATCAACAAAAATATATTACATTATGCATATATTAAAACTGAGATTTATTCACAATAAGGTAACTTCTTTAACAAGAGAAAATAATTTTGTCACTATTTGAATACATTAGTACTAATTCTGTTTATGATAATCATAAAAAAATTATCGCACAGCAAAAAAATCAGAAAGATTTTTACTCAAAAATAAAACAAAATATGTGAAAAAATATATTACTTTTTTATAACTATTTTTGTCAGCAGCAATATTTGTAAGCATATGTACCAACATAGGCAAATATCAGTTTTGCTTTTTCAGAGTGAGGATTCAATATACTTACTGGATAGTCATTCTGAATGGTTGAATAAAAGAGCATTAATTTTAACATTTAAAATTATTTTGACAAAATTAATTTCTCACAGGATGTTTCAATTCTAGGATTCATAACATATTTCACATGCTCAGTAAACTTCCTAATCAATCATAAAGTGGCTTTGCTTAAACAAAGAAAAAGTGATAACTTATGAAGTATACATGTAATTTCAAAGTTTCAGGTGATCAGTAAATTATTAATGCAGAACATACATTTACACACATCTATACCAACCTGGGCAAATATAATGGTCCAGTAACAACATAAACATTTTTGTATTTTCTTACTGTTTTTCGTACATGCTTCTCTAACTTATTCCATACATCACGATTAAAACCTTTACCAACCTGGAAAAAGTTTTAAATTAGAAACAAATTACGATGAAATTGATTTTTTTTAAAAATTTAGAACAATACAATACTAGAATAAGGTAGTTATTAAACTGATCAAATGAACGAAAAATATAAAATAATGACAAAAGGGTGATTAAAGAAAAATATAATTCATTATTTTCTCCCTCTAGTTTAAACATATAGTAGAGATGATTTTATGAAAAAAATTTCAAGATATTAAAACCCTTAAATCTATACATTATAAATGACCTTTTAAATATGCACAAAATACATGAAAAATAAACATCACTATTCATTTAACACTATTCAATTGTCAAAACTTTAAAATTGTCAGCATTAATTCCTAATTTTTGTTCCACATACTGTAAAATTTCTTTTTGATGAACTTTTTTATAAAATGAAAAATATAAAAGGAAAAAATAATTTCATCAAAAAATTTTGTAATAGAATTTTTTCCTCCCTTTCCTTTCAGAAATATTTAAAGAAAAGACATAATTTCTGTAAATGAAAATAACTGCTTAATATCAAAAATTTAAATAAGATATGCATAACTACATAGTATTCTGATGTTTCATAGCAAAAAAAGTTATAAAATTTTAAATGACCATTTATCTGACAGTTGGGAACACCATTAAATTATTAGAATAATGTTAAGTCATTTTAGTATCTCATTGGAAAATATTTGTATCTGGCAGCTTGTAATTGGAAAATTTACATTGACTCCTTAAAATCAGAAAAATTAGTGGTTCCATCGGCAACACTCTTTTCTATTAACAGTCTAAAAGTATGTGTGGAATAATATGGAACAATGTCAGAAAACATTAACTAATTTCCTAGTAAATTCCTAAGAAACCAATACAGGAAGGAATAAAGTCAAATTATTCAGTAGTTAAGTATTAACATCACTGCAGCTAAATTGGCCCAATGCAAATCAAAAAATTATTCACCAAAATCTGACTGGATTTTTTTTTTCTTCTTCACTTAAAACAAGTTAGAATTTTTGTTGGTTTGATATCATGGTGTGATTCACTTGGTGCTAATTTTGTTGTAATGATGCTAATACATAAGTATCAATTATTCTTTTCTTTCAAGCAATTCATCTTTCATTAATTTCCAAACATCAATAGTCATCCAAGTAAACAGACAAAATCAAATCAGAGCTGAAAAAGTGCATCAAAATAAAACAGCTTTGTGTTACAAGACTTCAATGAAAAATTTTCTTTTATTTGTAATTTAATGATATTTTTAAACTTAATTGAGAATTCAAGATAATCTAATATTTATGAATTAACTTTGTTATGATAAAATACTAGTGCATTGCACAATTCAAATGGCATCACAAGTACCCAGAGTTATTATTTATAATTTTAAAAAAATAAATTATATATATATATATATAATGCTTTTTAAAATAACCATCATTAGTCTTACTTGAGGTGTAATGTTACTTAAAACAAAAGTATCATCCAGATATTCTTGTTTACTACGATGATTACCTGCAGCAGCCAGATGGCCTCTATCAAAACCACTGCGTTTATAGTCAGCATTAGTAGATCTGAAGTACACATGAATAGAATTATCTTCAAAAAATTCACTTTTAGATCTATTAATATTTTCATCATGTGCAATAAGTTCAGGGGTGAGATGTTCAAACACCCAATTTGGCACTCTATTTCTCCTATCATAAGACAAAACATAACTTTTTCTAGATCTAATTGTATCAACACTTGGGAAACCAAATTGCATTGTCTTTGATACAGGATCTTCAACATCAATATCCATTGGTTCTACAGTATCTACTAATGTGGATTCTTCCGCAGCTTTGACTCCAAATATATCCCATGCATATCTATCTCTGTAGAGGACACCACCAAAAAATCCAACAGCACCAGCAATAAATGAGTAACGAAAAGCCATCTATAAAATTAAATAGAGTTAAAAATAAATTATGTATTAAAAATTATAAATTATGTATTAATTTTGTATATTCACAAGCGAGGGAATGAAGTACTCACTTATTAAAATTTATTGTTCTTACGTATTATCGCAACTGTATTGGCGACATTATATGAAACAAATTACATGATTTCCAATTCAGCAAGTATTACACATGCAAAATTGGGATTGCCAACTTGAACATTGGCATTGTTGATAGAACGCAAGTACCAAATTTACATTTCAATGGATAATGCATATAAAATTCAAGCATGTAAAATTCAGATTTTGATGAATATTCTTGAAGACATCCAGAGCATATATATAACACATAACATTTTAATAACAACTTCATAGTTTAATTTAAACAGTGTAGATTTATTAGTAGAAAATATGAGTCAGTTAGATGGAATTAGTGGTAAATATGAGACAAATATTAATTCAAAATATCTTCCAAATCAACATTTTACTTACAGCCCATTAACTAACTGAAAAATTCTATTATATTGCCAAAAAAATATTTTACATTAACCAAGAAATTATAAAATAGTCTGCTAAAAAATAGTATTTGGCAAATAAGAATTATATTATTATTAAAATATTAATCTGTACACATTTACCTAATTATCAAATAATTAATCAATAATTAAGTTCATTTTAATTATAATTTTAAATCTGCAAAAAATGTTTTCCATTTTAAATTAAATCAGTTGCCAAGAAAAAAGGTGAGTTAAATTTCCTCTACAATAAGTCTTCCAATAAAACATTAAAATTTTTGGTACTTACGTGTTATTGCAACCTATTGGCAAAATTATATGAAACAAAGCACATGATAACCAATTCAGCACATAACAACACATGTGGAAATGGGGTTGCCAACTTGTTAAGTTATCTTGAACATTGGGTATTGTTGTGATAATACAAAAGTGCCAAATTTTCTTAACATATATATTTACTTTCATTATTTTTTCAAAGTGAAAATACATTTCTAAAAAGGTTGATTTTTATTTTTTAACCCTGTTAATTTTGTCTATATTTATCTTATAAATTTGACACGTTGGATCTTACTGTTGTTTTAGCACTTAAGTATTCAGAGTTGACAAAAATCCTTTTGACAGCACTTGCACAATAACTGTACAATGAACTCATAAGTATAGTAGTTTTCACATAGGTTATAGAAATAAAAAAAATATTTTTGGTAATTACATATTATTGCAACAATATCGCCACCTCTATTAATAACTCACCAAGTTGGCAGCTCCGATTTCCTATGAGTCGTACATGAATTGTCATCCATATGTGCTTTGCTTCCTATAATGTCACCAATAAGTTGCGATATAATGCAAATGCCTAGTTTTCTTTCATAAAAACTCAAATTTTTGATTATCAATAAATTCTTCATGTACATTGAAAAAAATTTCACCTTTTTTCTATACTTGCAGATTGAAATCTACACTTTCTTTTAAATGTTAAAAATCTATTAATTATAAAACACATTCACACAATACACATATATTTTCACACACATATATATTATACAGACACATATCACACACAAAAAAAATCACATTTTTTTTTTTATTTTCTCTCATATTAACTATGTTCTAATTCCCTTTCTGACATTTATTTTAACACTCTCGTACTTGGAATTAATTTCAAATGGATTTACAATACAATTTATGTAACAATGTATTAAGAAGCAGAAATAAATTGTAATAAATGTTTTCAGTTTCTATAATTTTTGTTAATTTCAGAAAGTTTTATTATAGTGTTCTAAGTTGTATCTTGCCTCTATTATTTTCAGCTTCCTTAAATCTTTTTTAGTGTACAGTGATTCTTAATTGATGTTCTGAGAACTCAAGAGAGTTTGGCCAGAAATGAAAAAAATACTTAAGTTACCAAAAAACTGTGATAAATTATCGATTTGCAAAGGAGATCAAAACACAGAGTTTAAAACACACAATACATAATAACCAAAACACATTAATTTATATATGTACAAACAAACAGATTTGTAACATGAATGAAAAAAATATGAATCACTGTTATTAGAAATAATTAAATTGCACAAATTAAAAAACGATATTAACAGACAGTATTATAATTTAAAATACTATCATCATAAGCTTAAATGTTTATCTGAATTAAAATGAACTTTCATTTAAAATACAAGCAATTTGTCTTTAATATTATTCCAAAAGTATCTTTTGGCAAACTCTATTTTATTTTCGATTAATTTCAAATAACAAAATATTTAACTTTGGTTAAATTACTTTGTTTAAAATACATTGTCACTTCAGGAAGAAATAATGTGTAAAAATCCCAGTTCAGCAAACATTTTATAAAGAATTCGCAGCCATCTCAATCATTTTTTTAGGCATAAAAAAATGTGAATGGTAGAATAACAGTAAATATGATGAATAAATTATTTGATTAAAATTGATGAACATTACTGGTCTAAATGAAAGGACAGTTTAAGAACTTACATTTAAGAAAAATATAACTTTTAACTATTCAAACCAATGGAGAATTAAGTAACATCAGTGTTATTTATCGCTCTAACATCCGTTCCCAAGAACAAAAATAACTGTTAAACGTTGATTGATACACATGAAGATATCGGACTTGATATCACCCAGTTAGAAACAGAATACCAAAATAGAAACAGAATAATTTTCTATCCTCAACCGGTATTAATGAAGATTTGATTGATTGATTTGAAAGGAATGTTTTTATTCTGGAAGTAGGGCCATTAACCTCCTGTTGATCACTAATTTCGGACATAAAAGTGCTTGATGGACATACGTTTTTAAATATAAATACCCAACTAAATCATTTTACAACTGCAAAGAGATAGACATCATATATATATATATATATATATATAATCCAATATAAGAATTTTTTAATATATAATCATATACATATACATACACATATATATAAATTTATACACACATATACATATACATATAAACAAAAATATAAAATAATCATATAGTTATAAACCTAAGATAACTAAAAGTAGGAAGTAGGCACACAGTATAAAGACAAATTCCTGGCCTTAGGAACCAGGATTGCAGGTTTAAACAAGTTATATATATATATATATATATATATATATATATATATATATATATATATATATATATATATATATATATATATATATCAGGTGTGTCGAAAAGGGGGAGAGACCACTTTATATTTTCTGGAAAATATATTTATTTAAAGCGTAAAATCTGTCGAAAAATGTTTATTGAAATTGAAAATCTGCTAAAATGCACGAAAAGTTAAATTAAAAATTCTTAAGTAAAATAAAAATGAAGCTGGAAAACTGTTTAGAACACTCACAGAATTAATATCAACACAGTTGTGTTGGCGCTTATCCGGAGGATAGAACCCGCTACCTCTGGATTCACAGCCAAATAACATAGCACTAGACAAAAGTGATCACTCTTGTGTGAAGGCTGTTACTGGCTTATTTAGATACCACAACAGAACTATTTAACGAGTTCATCAGGACTGTAGATTTTGTTCGTTAATTTCTTGTTATTCGCTATATCGGGGTCTAAGCAAAATGCAAATTTTTTGCACCTACCTTTTGGAATATCTATAATAAGCAACTATAGAAAAAATATCCATAGTTAGAAATTACATACCTTTTATTCAACTGCTAAAATAATATTATTTAATTATTACGCACCAGTTAATAGGGTATTTTAAAATACAGATTAATAGATGTTTGACAATCTTTTTGAATACTGACTCGAATGTGTTTAGTATCGACTTTATACAGGGAAGAAAATTCTGCGTTATTTACACCCTGCTGCATAAAGTATGTTTTCATAGTTTCCAAACAATACAAAGTATAAGAAAATGTAAAAGTTTTCATTGGAGTTTCATTATCAATTTTTGCATCTGAATTGCTATTCACTGGCTTCAACAAATCAACAATTTCTCAAATTCATTTGCACAAATAGGCAGGCCGTCATCAAATGTAACATGTCGCTTTTATCCAAAAATATCATCTGCATTGTGGAGTGGGATGAGATAAGAAATTAATTTCCTGTCCTATTCAAAACTCATACGATAGGTTACATTCAAGACTCATCTGCACCTATTTATAAAGTCTAATAATAGTCTTCACACGCTTTCCCGTTGGAATTTGTTGCTTACAAGAATAGACTTTCAATTCCGGGCCAAAAGGTCATGTCATTTGGGGAAAAAATCCAGTTTCTTCTAATAAAAACAAATAAAAATATTTTTCAACTGTCAAAATAATTCGTTAATTCGAGGTATACTATTCGTTAAATAGCGGTTTTTACCTTTATTTTAATTGTGCAGTTTTTAAATAACAGAAGTTTAGAGTAAGCTGGGTGGCATTTGGGGAATGTTATGATAGTCCGCATTTCAAGTGTGAAGAGGTTTTGAGAGGTTAAGTGACAGCCAACAGAAGTTACCCGTGACAGAGATCTCTTAAGTCAAGGTGCATACTATTGCACGCTAGTGAACCGCAACTTCAAATAGGATTAGATAGATTGATACTTCGTTGGACAATAAAGGTAGGAGTGACTATTTATATTCGGATCTGTGATCGCATCGAAATTAAGCTTAGGCGAGTTAGTTATTGATAGTGGTCCGAGCTACGTTATTTCAGAATTATATGTGTTTGTGAGCTTAGCCACCGTATATTCTCTCACATATATCATATTATTATCTAATATGTTAAAGGTTTAAGTTAAGATCTTAATAAAGTCATATTAAGATCATGGCAGCTTCTAGTTCTTCATTTATTCCTACACCTCTAGCTCCCACTGTTAATCAAGGAGAAGGGCACTCTAGGGGGGGGGTCCTTACAAATTTCCTTATTCAAACAGCAACAAAATTGACCTTAACGATAAAAAACAAGAATGACCACCAAATAATCACTAACCATCCGCGCTAAAAGTCTGCGTATACTTAAAAAATAGAGCACTTAAAGACCATTTGTTGTAAAATGATTGTACTAAATCGTGTTTTTAAGTAATTATAAGCTTTTTTTACGATTTATTTAGGATTTGAGATTTGAATGCTTTTGTGGTTCCATGACATGCTACAGAATAGAGATCAATATATTATTGAAAAAGAAAAATCTCATTATATATCTTCACAGAAGGGGCATATTTTTAAAGAAATGGTTAGAACTGTTAATAGGAGACATTCATTGATTCAAAAAGTGTTCGTAAACTACAAATCAACTAAAAATTTTTTAAAAATTTTACGCCCGTCTGCAGTGTCAACTCGAGAATCTTTTTTCTAATGCGCTCTATAAAAATAAATTCAAGACTATAAGCTTCACTAATAGCTAAAAGTGTTGCTGATAATGCAAAAAAATGTGACTTAAATTACAATTCGAAAGAAACTGAAAAAGAATGACTATCATGCCCGAGTTGCACTCAAGAAGCCATTATCTTTCGAATTAACAGAGCTAAGAGAATGACCTTTGTCAAAAAACACTTAAATGGGGAAATTAAGAAATTTTTAGAAAAATGTATTATATTCAATTAAAAGTAAATTTTGTAATTTAGCATCAAAAAGCACAGAAACATGTCTGTAGAAATTCCTGGACAGATCTTAAGAAAGAAAATCCTTTTTTGACTATCAAACATGGGGGAGAAAGCATGTTTGGGGGTGCATAGGAAGCCTTTCGGCTAGTAATCTGAAATTTATTGAATCACAACAATGTACAAAATTAGTTATTTGAACTTATTGAAGTAAAATATCAGGGCATATTCTGAGAAGTTTTCGGTGAGTAATTATTTTTACTTTCAGCGGCACAAATTTACCAAGCAAATAGCTCATATTGGGAAGTCATTATGAAGCAATGGCTATTCTCTGACATTTCCCAAACGAATTCTGAAAGCCAACCTAGTCCCCAGACCTAAGCACAATACAGCATTTGTGGGATTTACTCGAGTGAATAATCAGGGAGAACGTAATAACATCCAAGGAAATGCTCAAATCTGTCAGAGTAAAAGAATGGGAAAAAAATATCCACAGACGAAGAAACTAAGCTAGTTAAATCATTGCCAAATATATTGAGAGAGCTATATAAAGAAAGGAATGGCTTAAAAAGTGTATTAATACAATCCATTATTATAAAGGTTTTTTCCAGTGTACGCAGACTTTTAACGCACTCGATTTATGTCGTTCTCAAGTTATAAATATTTGTATTATTTTATGTAATATTCATGTGACTGTTGTTTATATTATTTGAATTACCAACGTTAGAGGAATCAATAAAAATAGTATTGCTTCAGAAAGACTTCATTTAATTAACGATCTATGTATGAAAATGAAAGATTATCTCCTGTACTCAGACTTTGGGAGGCAAGCGTATATCAACTAGAAATATTGGGACAAGGAGGAATATTGGGACAATATATGAACAATTTTATAATTCAATAACTAAATAAATATAATTTGATGATGAAAAAACCTGCATCTAATTCAGAATAATATCAAAATTACGGAGAAGAATTATCTGTCAATTATCAAAGACAAAATGCTTAATGAAAAAAAGCAACAGGTACCTATTTTACAATAGAATTCTCTTTTAAATATATTTAATTTATTACTAACTAGTTTACTAGTATTTGCGGTGAAAATTGAAGATTCATTTAATATTTTTGAATCACCTTGTTTCATTATCTTCAAATGAAATTGAACCTCTACTTTTATTTAAAATGTATAATAAATTTATTACGTTTATAAGAGGGTACAAAAATTAATTTAAAATGCACTTTGCTTCCGAGATTTTTTGGGATCTTTTTAAAAACTTTCTTTTCAGTAACCCCATTTTGATTTTATCAAAGGTTTACTACGAGGGAGGGGGGATATTTAGCTCTACTCTTATACGTAGCATCACACATCTAAATATTGAAGAACTATTTTAAAAAGTTCTCTGAAAAATACATACGTATATTAAATCCATCGGATTGTCCTCGATACTTTTTGAAAATTAATGCTACACGAAATTTGATAAGAATGCTACATAAATAGTTCGGACTTGGTCATAAGAAAAGATGAGGTCGTTTTTCAAATACAGAAGATTCACACAATAGAAACTAACAGGGTCAAATTAAAAAAAAATCTTAATTATTACATATTTTTATAGAAATTCATAATATTTTTATTTATGTTCTTTTTCTATGTTGCCTATATTGATACCCACTTTATTTATCTACATTTCTAAATGCATCTTGCAGAATTATATGTAAATCTTTTCTTAAGTCTTGTTCAAATCATTTCTTTAGATGCAAATAATTTTTTTTTAATTTATGCACAATCTCATTTTTTTTCGTTTTTATTTCAATGAATTACGTATTTCTCATAACCAAACATTATAAATAATTTTTGGAAATACATGAGAGCTTTTAATCATAAAGAACGAAATTATCAAATGATAATTAAAAAATTCAAGTTGTTGGCAAGAAATAGCATTTAACACAGGGAAAGGACCATTTTTTTGGGAACTCAGATTCATGAAGTTTTCATTTTAAGCGAAGCTTAAAATTTAATATTATCAACAACAATTAAATCTCACTAATAATATTTGTTAATCAAAAAATTTAATGATTAATTTAAAGGAATTAAAAGTTTGACAGAATAGTTATACTTGAACAGAGTATTGTACATGACTAAATGAAAATAAATACAAAAATGAGATCATTCAGTAATTATTTTTAGAGTAAATTATTGTAACCTGACCGGTACCAGGCCACCCAAAGAACATGAATTTCCTATTTTTTTCGCTGTATTTCCCTTGAGTTTGTGCGACTATCCTCGGAAAACACTTTATATTCATTTTTTTTTTTTTGGTGTAACTGTGTTTTATTCTGAAAGCATATTTAAACACAAGTAAACTAAACTTATTAAATCAAAACAGTCTAAAATATAAATAATCAGCGTTTATCCCCCCATCTCAGCGGGTCGCGATAAAACTATGAAACGTTTACCGTTCCGCGGCGATAAAAAGGTTGGGGAGCAGGGTGTTAGATGAAAGATATTTAAAATCAAAATTAAAGCCCTGAAGCCATTTTAACATGCTGAAAATAATTTTTTGAACTGTAATGTGTGAATGTGTGATGTAGTTATATTTAAAAAGTATTAAAATATTTAATATAATTCTCTTAATATAATGATTTCATTAAATCAGTTATTTCTTGGGTCATTATTTAGTAAATCCGTCTAAAATATATGCACAAAATCAAAATTTGTTCATCTTATAAGATTATTTAAATTAAATTTCACAAAAAAATGTGTCAGGTCTCCATTTATTTATTTTGTCTGTCGATGTCAGTTTTTAAGCTTGAGTTTTATTGTTGAGAGTTGAGAGCTAGAGTGTTGTAGAATTGTGTATTTTTCAAAAAAAATTAAAGTTGAAAATATTTGTTAAATTCTGAATAAAAATTATTGACTAATAAAAAGGAAACAAAAGAGTGGTACAATTTTATTAGGAAAAAGCAGCAAAGTACTAATTAAATTTTTTCTTAGTATTGCTGAAAAGTACATTTTGTTTAGTAGTTTTGCTATACAATGATTCAAAATTACCCAATACAAATACAGTATTAAACAAATACTAATACCTAAAAGAGAGTTATTATTAGTATAAATAACATGCGCTGTTATTACTACATAAAATATTGTATTATTAGTCCAAGATATAAAAAAATTTTCCTACGAAAAAAAAAGAATATATGTATGTAAGCATTAATGGTAATGACATTACTTATTTGTGTCAAAAGAAAAAAAAGTATATTAAGCCTGAATAAGAGCCTTTTGCCATTCTAGGAAACAATTCTACTAAGAAAAAAGACAGGAAAAAGGAAGGAAGAGCTTTAAGCTTCCTTTAAATTTAGAGAATTATCTTCATCATATATATAACTTCATTCTCATATAATTGATTTTCTCGTAATGGCCACTTTTAAGATTTATCTTAAGCAAACACACGTTTATAAAGGAAGGAAAATAAGGCCTTTGAGAATGTCGCTCACCTACACTGGATGTAGAAAACTAATTCTGGGGAGGAATTTAGAAAAAAACTGTGGTACAGTAATTTTTTTTTTTTTTGTAATTTTTTTAAAAATCAATGCAATGTTATATCAAACTGCCATATAGTTTGCCATTTCTTATGTAGTAGGAAATATTTAATGACTCAAAAATATATCGCGTCAATTATCTCTATCATAATACACAACATCATTCAATAAATGCCAAGAAATAGTAAATAGAACATTATGTTTTTTATTGACACAGAATGTTTAAAAATAACCTAAGTATTACTCACAAATGTATTACAATCATGAAAGCTATGAGTTCTACATTAACGGTAAAAAACTACATCAGATCGGAACTTTCAAAATACCGTTGAAGATGAATAGTTATTGTATAGTAAAATTTATAACAATGCTTTGATTAAAAACACTTTTAATTGAATTCATTTTTTATTAGCACCTCATTTTGAATTTTAAGGTGGAATAAAATATCAAAATATTTTAGGACATATTTTGATATTACTCTTCATACTGGCAGCTCTTAGTGATTTTTAAACTGTTTCTACATATCACTTGATATACAACCATATCTAAACAGAAATATAATTGTGTACAAATGTTTGAAGTACACAATCCTTTACCTTAACAATTAACATAAGTGAGACACACTATAATACTTTAATTACATAACTTCAATTTTTTTTAAATCTGGCGATTACCCAAATAGATTTTCGTCAGAAGCCTTCCACCTGAAAAAAGTTTAAGAAAACTTACAGTTACTTGCTGTGCTATTCTTAAAACATTGACGATAGATAAAAACATATATTGAATATTTTATTCTCTGCGCACAAAACGAAGCTCTTGAGGAACTGAGTGATAAGTCAATCCCACAGTAGCTTTCATGCTTGGAATTTTCCCTTTTGGCGGGAGAACTTGGAATCTCTGCATTATTGCCACGAAATAAAATAGTATTTCAATCATTGCTATGACTTCTCCAGGGCAATTTCTTTTGCCTAAAACGATAATAAAGATGAACATTAAGGATAATAACACACACAGATTGTCAAAAGATATTATAATTAGTGTTTCGTTTACATAAATTTTTATTTGATCATTTACTTCGAAATCGATTTTTCCGTAATAAGTAGTACGAAGATGCAAAAAATTATATTCACACAATAGATACTTTCTCATAAAAATACGCTGTCTTTTGTTATTCTAAATATTTAATAAGGTTTGTTTGTGGGTTTAGATTAAAAATTACAGTATTTTCGCGAATATCGTTTTATATCAGTGATTTCAATTTTTTTATAAAACATTAAAGATCAAGCAAAAAACATAAAATCTACTGAGTTTTCTAATAGTACGAGTTGTAGTGTATGAATATCAATGCTGGTCTAAGAAATATGCTTTATTGAAAACTTATTACAATTTTTAATCTCCATCAACATACACATCCCTTGTTTATCTACAAATTTCTGCATGTATATTTTCCTAAGCAGTGACATACATAAGGGGTTGGGGTTTGCGAGTTCAACCACCCCCTTCCACAGAACAACAGATTTTTTATTTTTATTTAAGATATTTCGGTGGTTTTGTCTGTGTTTTTTAGAAAGTAACCAACCTTATAAGCGAAGTATGTGTACGGTCTTCTAGTCCCATCTTTTTCAGATAGGCATCCGTTTTTTTTCTTGCCACTTCTCCAGTTTGTCCAAGTGTTTTAACTGAAAATGTTTTCCCTTAAATTCGCTACCTTTTTGGAAACAGATGGAAGTCGTATGAAACAAGATCTGATGAATATGGCGGGGTTATACCGGGTGGGCAAAAAGTCCGTAAAAAAACTTTAAAATTCATAAAATCCGGAAAAATGAACGGAAAAAAAAACTGTTTGCAGGATCAGCATTAGTATGTCACGGGATTTTTTTAAGCTAGAAAAAATAATTCGAAAATCATCCGGTAGGTGGCGCTGTTACAAGCATCTGTGGTGGAGATATGCAAATTAGACGGCTATAAAAACCTTTGCTCTCAATGAATCCACATTCATTTCACAGTGAATGTGAACAAGGATGCTCAGTGCGCCGGATAAAGCTTTGTTGGTGAAGTTATTTTACAAGAACGAGGATTCAGCGACCATTGCCTTGCGTAAATTCTGAGTTCAGAAAAATGTGAAGAGTGGAAAAGGCCCTTTAACACCTGCAGGTCTCTTAAAGCTTATTAAACTTTTTGAGGAAACTGGAAAGTTGGAGGATCGAGCACGAGCCGGACGACCATACTTGAAAGAAGCACGTGCACCCTGCATTGCTGTCGAAATGGAAGCGATTGCGTCCGAAGCAGCTTCAGGGACCAGCAGTGCTCGTGAAGCTGCCAATTGATTGATTGAATTTAACGTCGCACTGTTCAGCTACACGAGGGTTTTTGGCGACGGACCACGTAATTTTGAACCATGGTCAAGTGACGTGGACGACACCTCTGGCACCCCTCTCTAACTACCACACCACACCAACGGGAGGACGTTTCAGCTCTCGACAGATTTAACGTGCATCGCTGCCCTACACGGCGGGTCTTTAGTGGTACTGGGCTCGAACCTGTGACAAAGCAAGCCACAGTCCGATACCTATACCACTCGGCTACCGCGGCCACGTGAAGCTGCCAAACGATTGGGCTTACCACCATCATCTGTCTGCAATATTCTTCGTCGAATCCTCCAGCTGTACCCATACAAATTGCAATCGTGCCATGAACTTTTGCCAGCAGATACCGCACAGAGGGAAGCATTGGCGAAGTGGGCCTTCTCTAAAATGGAACAGGATCCCACCTGGGTTTTTAACATCTTGTGGACAGATGAAGCTCATTTCTCGCTTCATGGTGACGTTAACAACCATAACTGTCGCATTTGGGCGACCTCTAATCCACGTGAGTACACACAGAAGCCATTAAAACACACAGAACCCATACAAATTGCAATCGTGCCATGAACTTTTGCCAGCAGATACCGCACAGAGGGAAGCATTGGCGAAGTGGGCCTTCTCTAAAATGGAACAGGATCCCACCTGGGTTTTTAACATCTTGTGGACAGATGAAGCTCATTTCTGGCTTCATGGTGACGTTAACAACCATAACTGTCGCATTTGGGCGACCTCTAATCCACGTGAGTACACACAGAAGCCATTGCATTCCCCAAAAGTGACAGCATGGTGTGTTTTCACGGGTTCATTGATCATAGGACCCTTCTTTGAAACAGTGCCCAGTAAATGGATGATAATGGAAACGGTAAATGCTCAGCGTTATCTAACGCTTCTGCGGGAGACAGTCGTGCCATGTTTAATTCAACGAGGTCAGATGTCGAATGTCACATTCATGCAGGATGGAGCAACCAGTCACACTGCTAACCCGGTTAAGACATTCCTGATACAGACGTTCGGGGAAGACAGAATCGTTAGCAGGCGCTGCAGGTACCCATGGCCTCCAGATTTAACACCGGCAGACTTCTGGTTGTGGGGATATTTGAAATCTCGCATGTATCTATCCGGTCCATCAAGTCTGCCGGAACTGAAAGATGCGATCCGCAGAGAAGTATCCTCCATACATCCGGACATCCATCTCTGCCGTTGCTGGATTTGTCACTCGTCTGCAATGTCTTCTCCCCTGTGGTGGTGTTCATGTGGAACATATTCTTGTGTAATAAAGTTGTGAAAGTTTTCTGTTCATTATTTATGTTTTGTTTCTTTGGTTTGCGTACATCAGCACCACCTACCGGATGATTTTCGAATTATTTTTTTCTAGCTTAAAAAAAATCCCGTGACATACTAATGCTGATCCTGCAAACAGTTTTTTTTCGTTCATTTCTCCGGATTTTATGAATTTTTAAAATTTTTACGGACTTTTTGCCCACCCGGTATTTTTAAGCACAGAACTGCCTGAAAGAGAGTGAATTAATCGTGTCTAATTTTGCTTTTATGTCGGACTTTATGGTTTAATTTATGGGCAAACTTAAGTCATGTTCTTTTGTGTCTCTTCGGCAATGTTTGTCAGGACTGTCATCATCCAAATATATACTCAAACATCAAACTTTCTGCAAAATTTGATTAATTTTCTGAATGTTTTTATCAGATCATGATGTCACAGATCGAGTAGAACGTTTATCATCTTCATCGTCCTCCCTACCTTCCAGAAATAGTTTAACCATTCAAAAACTCGAGCGTATTAATCGTCACAAATATTTCCTTTGGTTTTTTTTTTAAATTTCACGAGGAAATTGAGATCGATGCACTGTTTAATTTTTAAACTTATGATCACGGCACTTCAACAAAGCGCACACAACGTTTTACTTAAACAAAAAACAAACAATATAAAAAACTTTTTAAGTCAATTACTTCCTACTTCGATCAACAAAGAAAATTTTTATTTTAGCTACTTTTTATTAAATAGTTACAATTAATATAAATATGTAAATACATGTGACAGAATTACAACATTAAGTGGTAATTAATTTTTATTAATCATCATTAAAGTATCGTATTGTCATCCAAAACAATCATGTTTATAAAATTTCAGTTCAAATGAATGCACGTGAGAAAAAAAACCTTTTCAAGTTTTGACACAAGTCGCCAAAATGGTCGCTAAGTCGCCAGCATTACTGTATTTGTAATTCTTTAAATAATTAGTTTTAATCAATTAATTTTTATTAATTATAATTAAATTATTGTATTGTTATCCAAAATAATCAAATATATGAAATTTCAGTTCAATTGAGGGCTTTAAAATGTATTTTATTAACAATTGAAAATTCCACCAAGATAAATAAATAAATAAATAAACAAACAAACAAATAAATATATAGAGAGTGTGATCTAATAGTATGAATTGAAAAAGGAGTAAAAAACAACTGCACAACACAGACGCAGTATAACTCTATCTGCACCGGAAGCATCAAGATCGACTGCCATCATTCTCTTTCATCAAGCCTAACGGCGCGCTTGCGCAATCCAGTTATATAATTGCCACACCTCACATGAGGAACAAAAACAAGATTAACAAAAAGCTATTCTTGTCATTCCGCGATGATATCACATTCTTCAGTCTACATTTACTTCTGAGATAAAATTTTATACTTTGACAGAGCAAAATTTGATATATGACATATCGACAAACTAAATTTCGTGAAAAACTTTTGAAATAAAATAATTAAACAAATGGCAAAAACAAAATAATTCCAGGTTGCGAGCGATACCTTAAGGCAGGGGCCTGCAACCTCGCTTCGTCAGCGTTCTCGACTCGGCCTCAATGAGATCATGATCTGAATAATTTTAATTGTCAAACGTTATTCCCGGTCATATTCTCCGAAAAACTGGGAATTTCGATCTATATGAAATTATGTCATGTACATGTCTAAGGCCAAGGCCTACCACTACACATCACTTGCTTAAAAGGCAGCAGTCGATCGGGTCTATTTAAGCCTAGGTTTGTGGGACTGTGAGCCACCCACATTTTTCTGTTTCGAGTTACCGTTTGTACAAATATTTGGTACAACTTATTCTATATACTGTCCACTTAAAAGAGTTGCGGAGTGGGCCTACTTTTTTGCATAGGGACACAGGGCCTCAAGAAATCTTAAGACATCCCTTCCTGCAAGGCAGTTTGTAATCTGGGGTTGCTGCTTGACAACTGTACCATTGTTTTTAATCAAAAAGACATAAGTTTGTGTGTGTGTGTGATTACGAAAAACAACGATTCCTTGATTTCCGGAGAGAAATCTAAAGAATAATCGGAAAACAGCTAACATTCCAATACTCAAATTCAATGTTAGGAATGCCGTTCTGGCTGGCTCTGAAATATGTATTTTGCTTCAAAAATATGGGAAATCTAATAAAACTGAAAACTAATGAAGACATGAAAAAAAATAATTGCAAGATTCGGATTTCAGATCCTTTAAGAGAATCGAGGGATATACACAGGGAGGTCTAGCATGGATCAACTGAGTCCGGGACTAAGGCCTTGGGGTTAAAGTGTATTATAGGGGGGCACTTGGCGCAGTCCTTTTCTTTTGGCGACTAAAAGCAGTCACCAAGGTACTTATTTCGGATTTATTATTTATTTTAGAATCAATTCGATATCTTTCCATGACATTTAGATAAAAATCGCCAAATCCGAAGAAAAATCGTCAATACAAAGTGCCCCCCTATACTACACTTAAGCTAGGCCTTGGCTCAATGGGAGCTTTGTCTCCTTATCGACTCAACAAGATCAGGATCCGAATAATTTTAATAGTCAAATGTTAATCGCCAACATATTCTCCGAAAAACTGGGAATTTCGATCTATATGCCAAATGGCAATAGTGGCAAGACTGCATTATTTGAGGACCGTCATCTATCTCTTGGACTAAGCCTAATACCATACACCCTCATAAATCACTTAGTCGAAAGGTGGCAGTTTGTTGAGCCTAGATTTGTAAAATTGTAAATCATGCACTTTTGTTTCGGGTTACCGTTTATACGAATCTTTGACAAGATATGCTATTTTATGTCTACTTTTAAGGGTCACAGATGAGGCTTATTTCAATAGAGAGCCAAAGCTCCAAGAAATCTTAAAACGTTCCTGGATTTATATGAAACGAAAGGCATTTTAAAAAGTAAATCAAAACTAGTTACAGTTTATTTTTTTCCTCAAGTTTCAGGTACAAACAATTAAATGTATTTTTAAGACGCAAATAAAAGGCGAGAAAAAAAAGTATATTGGAGAGGTAAAATATGAAATATTTTCGTTTTATACGTACCATATGAGAAAGGAATGTAACTTTCTGGTTTCATGTTTACTTTTTTTCCATTTTCCAATAAAAAGCGTTCAGGCTGAAACTTCTCCGGATTCTTCCAATACTTGGTGTCATTGTGCACTCCCCAATTATTTGCCATAATTACTGTACCTTTCGGGATGTCGAAACCACCTAGTGTGATGTCTTCTGTAGCTCTAAGGTGCATAAAATATCGAACTATTACAGAAATAGTACTATTTTACTTTGAAGTTTGCATCAATGCTTAGATTAACTTTCAACTTTTAAGTACTTTTATAAATTAACATTTCCAAATTTTATTAAAGAAAGGGAATGATGTCCAATAAATTTTTACGTTGAATTATCCCTTACGGTTGAATCACTTTCCATTGCATTTAAGAGTCTGGAAAGTAGAAAAGATTAATTTGGCATTTTCATTACATAAAGGAATAATAATTATTCCCGTCCACGCTATTTTTTTTATATTCAATTATTTTTATATGTTATAAAATACTTCAGTGGCGTAACGTAAGCCCCAACCCCTTCGAGAGGGAGCCAGAATTCTAGGGGGCCCAAAGCCTGACTGACGCCAAGTACATATTTAACCGACGTATAAAATATTAAAGGCAATATTTGACCTTGCAAGCGGGGCCCTAATCTTTGTCGTTATGCCACTGAAATACTGTAAGGCAGGAGTGAGCATACACACACACACACACACACACAGCGACTAGTCAAGACCGTCAGGAAATCTGCTTTCAATCGAGATTTCTTTCCTGTGCGCTATCAAAGATTTTTCTTGTAGTTTTCACTATTAGGAAAACAAAATACCTGAAATTGTTTCTACAAAGAGATCAGCTGCAGATTTTGAGGATGAGGTCAGAAGATCTAAGGATTTTAAAAGCATTGAGCCTAAATTCAATTTGCTCTGTTATTCCATTACTGCAGTTATTGATACAGCACTTAAGGCATCGGCCAACTGGGACCGAGTCTTGGGCCTCGACCGCAATGAGGGTCTCATTTCGTTCTCGACTCAACATTAATAAGATCATGATTCGAATAATTTCAACGTTTTAATGTTTTTTCCGGAAAAACTGGAAATTTCGGATGATATGTCAACTGGCTACATGTGAGGACCATGTATAGTCCTAGGCCTACCACCATACATCATCATTACTCCTCAGTGCCGGTTTAAGCTCATTTCGGGCCCTGGGCTCAGATCTGTGGGCCCCCTTGGCATTGACGGATCAAAATTTATACCAGAAAATCTAGTTAAGTCCAACTTTAGAGGCTTTTCTGAGATTCTCCAGGCCCAGTGGATAAACCGGCACTGTTACTCCTTCAGTCTAAAAGTGGCAGTCTGTCGAGCTGGTTAGTGCTACTGTAAGTCATGTACATTTATTTGTTTCGGGTTATTCTTTGTACGAGTATTTGACGACATTTGTTGTGTTCTGCAATTCAAGGGTTATATGTGGGGCCCAAATTTGAGTAGGGATCCAGGTCAGGGGCGTAGCAACCACCGTATTAACCGTATCAATGGTACGGTACCCCAACATGTGTAAGCAAAAAATCGTAAGATATAAAGGGGGCCCCTAGTGATAGCCCCCCAAGGAATTTTTAATACAGGACCCTCTTAGAACTAGCTTTGCCAGTGGCCCAAGGCCTACTTTTGCGTAGGGGCCCCGAGCATCAAGATGTCCCTGACCTGAGGAGCTGCAACTTGAACTTATCGACTTGCTGTCAGATCACAGTGCGAAGGAAATGTTAATGCTATGACAATGACTTTTACAAATCTTAGTCAGCTGAAAAATTTCCATGTATGAAGAAATTTGCTGCGAATTGCTCTTTATATATATTTTATTTGACATATATTTGTGAACAAAGTTTTTCTTGAATGAAGATCAACAGGAATAAATATAAATGCAAGTTGACTGACAAACTTGCACGGTGGGATGAGAATTTCAATAAGCAATCTCACTCCTGATTTTTTTTTAAAGAAATAGGCGAAAAGTGTGAAAGGATCTCATTTAACTTATTCTAAAATCAAACGTAATTGCAGCTGTAGATAATATGAAATTAGCACAATAAGTTGAATAAAATTGTGCCACTATTTTATTTAACTTATGCTTATTACTTTTTATAGTGAATGCGATCATTTTAAATAGGTGCGGTTCTCTGATATCTTCCGCTCTAATGATGTGGCCCGCGAGCGAAAAAAAGTTGCCACTACTTTTTTTAGGGGATTTAACACTGAATTTTTTAGCTTTAGTTCAGTTCCCCTTATTTTTTTTCTGGAATTATAAAATTATCAAAGTAACTCAACTGATTACCGTATTCAAATGATTTTTTGTCTCTTTTTTAAGTTAAGTAAATATAATATTTAAAAACCTCTTTTAAACATCATTTCAAATGAAGTATTCCTTTTAAATTATTCCATAAATATTATTTTGAGCCTAAAATTTCTATCTAAATAGTTAAAAGATCTGTCGAGGGGGTTATTGATTTTTAAATAATTTTATTTCACAGACAAAATAAATGAACAAAAAAGAGGCTATTCTACTTGATATGAAATTTATATTTAATAGAAATACAAAAGAGTTTCGTACAGAGGACAAAAACAAAAATTCTAAAATATTGAGGCTTTCTAGACTAGTTACTAGGATATTATGCCGCACACAATTCTATACATTATACTTTGCATTGCCACACCCACAATAGAGAAATCTTAACTTTGGTGGATATCAAAAACTTTTTAAAAATGCTCTTATAAATTCAGAGGTAATCTAATCCAAGTCCGTGTGTTTGGGAGTAATTGAAATTATCATTTCAGTTATACCGAATATACATCTAGTCAGGGGCGTATCTACCACCGCATCAACAGTATCAATGATACGGGACCCTAAATGTGTAAGAAAGGAATCATAAAATGTTAAAGGGCCCCAAAGATAGGTTCAGAAGAAATTTTGATATAGGGCCCACTCAAGCCTAGCTACGCTAGTGTTTAAGACCTATGCAATTTCAACATCTTAAAAACTTTCATCAGTAAAAAGCAAATCTTTAAAAATATTTTCGTGCCTATTTCTGACACATAGGCCACCATCTTGAATTCAAAGTCACTCGGCAACAAATAGCATAATAATAGTTAATAACAGCAGCATAATTGGCGTGATTTCGGAATCGCGCCAAATGGCGCCTTGCACGCAGCGTACTGAAGACAAATTCATTCCAAATAAATTATTGCAAATACATATTACGCCGATATCAATCCATCTAAGCCCGACGTTACTTTTATCGCTTGTGTACTACTCAGTTACTAGTTCGGCAAGCGTGTTACCCGAATTACTATGAATCACATTTGCTCTAAATTAGTTTAGATTTTTCTGAGCATAACTAATAACGAAGCTGTAGGAAAAAATTAACATTGGAGTTCCAAACAGTATATTTCTATATATAAATTGCTTACATTCTCGGTGTATTAATTGGAGCTATTGTCTTCCATCTTTGACCTTCCATTATTACTGCATATGTATAAGGTAAAGTCGAACGATCGCTCCAGTCGATTTTCCTTTCTTTTCCTAAGACCGCGTCAATTTCTTCGTGAACTTTACTTTGAACGTCCAGGTAAGTAGCCATGGCAAGGAGCAACCAAGTCAATGAAGTTTTGGTCGTATCACTGGCACCGATGAAAAGAGCTTGAAGGTTACCGTGTAGATTTGTATCTTGAAAGAAAAAAAAAGATTTTGATTTGTAAGTATAGTAATGTCAAATAGCCATTTATGTACCGTTGAAGCAAGTCACAAATTCAATTTATTTTATCAGAATGAAAGTGAATCGTTGTTTTTGAAAAGAGATTTAAACGTGGATTTCCCTTTTAATAAATTTAACTGATCCTGAATATGTAATATTACAGAGCACAGATGCCGCACGGCTAGGAATAAAATAAAATAAAAATAAATAAATAAAGTCAAGAAAAAAGAAGGGAAAAAAATAAGTAAAAGTCAAAAGTAAAAAAAAAAAATATTATAACATTAGGCATTGGCGTAGCTAGTCCTGAATGGGGCCCTATATCAAAATTCCTTGGAGGCATTTTTCGGGGGTCTGTGACTTGAGGGCCTCGTGCGGTAGCAGCTACGCCCCCCGACTATTTGTAAGTTATAATAATATTTAAAACCTAGCTTATTTCAGAGATCTTAAATAGATATAATTGAACTTACTGTCATAGGAAGCATACCATTTATGTTAAGAGATTTGGTTTGATGAAGTAAATTCTATTCTGCCCTTAAAGATTTTCAAAGGTAAATCTCAATAATTTGTAGCGTTAAAAATTTCTCTGTCGAATATCCTTAATATTAACTAAGACACAAAAGAGAGGAGTCCATCTTTAACAAATTATCAAAGTATGGTTTACATTCATATTTCATTCATGCATTATATTAAAAGGATGAAGCAGCTGCGAAATTTTAGCATGAGGACTCGTTGCTTGTTCTGTAGGAGTGTATTTGGTAATGTGGGCAAAGGCTGTGTGCTTAACTAATTTTAGATGATATCTCTCTAAAATGCATAGTTTGAAAATGGCGGAAAAATCACTATTCTCCGAGGCGAGGCAACGCAGAAGTGATACCTTTCTAATAATTCGAGCGGTTAATGAATATTCGAGTACAGTGCCGATTTATCCATTGGGGTGGGTGCCCAGAGGCCCGGGACCCGAAAGGGATGTAAGGACCCAGATAAGCTGGACTTCACCAGATTTTCTGGTTATAAATTTTGATCCTACAGTGCCAAAGGGGCATGTAGATCTTCTGCGCCCAGGGCCTGAAATGAGCTGAAATTGGAACTGAGTGAGTATATATGTATGTATTATATATGTACACACATCTATATTGGTCGGTTCCTCCAACACAAGAGCGATCAAGTTGGTACAAAGACGCTACATAAGCAAACACGATTATTCAATGAGCAAGCCTTTAAAATATGCGACCATCTTCGTTTTATTTGTCCGCTCACTTCAAATTTTACCCTTTGAGAGATGGGTTTGTAAACTCTCTCTTACCTTTTTCGTCCTTTCCTTAGAACGTCACCCTCCTTGTGCCATCAAATTAAATAACTGATACCTTTGGAGGTAATTCGGAACAAAAATGCTTGACCATAAATAATGTTTGGGGGAAAAAACATGTCAATAAAAGAGCAATTTTATCGTTAGTGGGGTGGGAAAACATGGGGAAGAAAGCAAATCCCGTGGTGAAAAAGGACTAGAATGGTTGAGGGAGGCTGAGGGAAAAAAATAAAATGCAATGCAATAAAATAAAAGGTAGATGGAAGAAATGGTGGTCGCAGGCAAAGGCGCAGACAAATATTAAGGTTAACCTTACAAAAACAGCACAGTCACTTTTATTATCCCTCCTCTATTCGGCAGTACAATTTCGAATTCTGTTTGGGACCTCCTTTCCTCACTTTTCACTATATTTTCAGAAAAGTGTATTTACGCAGAGTGGGAGGGGTCCTCTTTGCTTGACACTTGAATACTTGGATTGTCCCGACGAATTTGCTGGTCCATTCCCCCAAGCAACTTGGAAAAGCACAGTGGACTGGAACCAGAAATAATTATAACTTTCGGTCAGAGACGTCTTAAGGCAGGGGTCAATTGGGCCCAAGATCACGGCCACAATTTGGGGCCTTATCTCGTTCTTGATACAATCATGATTCGAATAATTTCAACGGTGAAATGTTGTTTCCGGTTGTTTTCCTCGAACAACTGGGGATATGTCAACTGGCTACATGTGATAGTCGTTGTCCATGTATAGGCTTAGGCCTATCACCATACATCATCATTACTCATTCAGTCAAAGGCTGAAATCGGTCAAGCCGGTTTATGCGATTCTGTGATACGTATTTATATGCTTCAGGTTATTGCTTGTACGGGTATTGAGACAACTTATGCTAAGTACTGTCCACTTTTATGGATCATAGGTGAGGGCTACATTCGTGTAAGGGGCCAGGGCATCAAGTCTTAAAAGGTCTCTGCTTTTGGTATCGTAGCTCGTTGGTTGGGACTGCGTGAAATTTACTTGACTACGTGTGGATCCAGTTTTCGATGCGGGACTGTGCTCAAAAATAATTATCAACTCACTCTTCCATTGGGGGGAGATAAGGTTGGTTTCAACATGTCACCCAAACCAAAGCAGTCTCCCAACTCTCCAATTATGCAATGCAGAAGGGCCCGCAACTTACCTGACAACGTGTGGACCTAATTTTCGATGCGGGACTGTGACAGTAATTTGCTCTGCGTTTTAATATCGTTTATAGAGCAAACTCATAAATATTTATTAGCTCACTCTTCCAGCGTCGGAAACTTAAGTTTTGTCGCTACGTTTCACCCAAACCGAAGGAATCTCCTAACTCGAATTATGCAATGGAGTGGACTAGTTAAGTTATTTTCTTACTCAGGCACACGATTTCACTTAGCACCAAAATATGATATTTCTGACAGACTTTGTCAGGCGGCAGCATCGCATTCAGCAGCTCGGGAAAAAAATATATAAGGCCCGCTTCAAATAATACTCAAATAAAACACTGAATGCCGCATTAGTACATTTTTAATATCTACTCCATTAGGTGACGAAAGGCGTCAATCGCCGTGTTATCTCGTCACAGATATATCTATAGAAAAAACAATTTTATGGCGCACATAAGTGTGTTTCGTTTTTTTTTTAAATATTTGCATTCATTACGAAAGCGATGAAAGCAGCGACGCCTTATGATTACTTGAGGATCTGGGCAACTGTGCATATGGATACGGGCGTGCATGTTGTTTTGGGGTCGCTATTTGCCCCCACTCTTGATATAAATAAAGATCCTGATCTAAATAAACATCCACTCCTGATATAAGTAAATTATTTGCTTACATATTTTAATGGATAAAACATTTTTATAAAACTAGAAATATTTATTAATACAATGGAAATTGTAAAATAATATCCATGCACACACAGCCTTTTTTTATTTCTGTAAGCAGGCTTTCTTAGTAATATTAATCACATACAGTTAAAACCATTTCAGGATAAAAACAGATAAAATTCTGTAAAATTTGAGAATTGTTGAAGCCTTACAGAAAATATAAACTAGAGGAAAACTTTAATTTAAATTAAAATCATTAAAAAGGTATTGCCGTTATTCTGTTTTCTTCTCATTTTCAACCAATAGTAAAATTGGTTGCTTGTTTTTTGAAAGTGGCAAAACAATTTATTTAATAAATTTTATGTTTTTTACTGTTATTTTAATATAGAATCGATTCTTAATTGTATAAAATCAGTATTAATTTTTTTCTTAAAAGCAAACAAATGGAAAGCCTAGGTTCTTAACTGGGTTAACGTTGTAAATATTATTTGACTCCACTAGATTAACTTAAATTTAAGTTATATTGAGTTTACATTTTATGCAAAAATTTATAGTTAAAAAAATTTGCATTTTATTTCTTCAAGGCTTGTTATTTTAAAATTCATCTATATCCTTACCAGATGGTGCTCTGTTTAATCTGACTCTCCCAATAGTTGCTCTATAACACTGCTATTTTTAATACGGTATTTAAAAAAATCTGATAATATTTAAAACATTGGAAACAACAATGATGTAAAAGATTTAGAAGAAAGGAATAAAAAATCTCCGAGAAGATGTTTGTTGAAGTTATCAATTAAGTAAAACGATTTAAGATATACATAAGTAAAAAGGAAGTTAAGTTATAAGTAATTTGTTTGCTATCTATTGTCGAAAAACATCCCATGACAAAAAAAAGCACACATTGTGTGTGCTTATGACCACACGATGTAAGTGATAACTTCAAATTTTTTAGTGTTATTTCTGGGATTAGTTAGGCGAGAATGAAAAACAAAGTTATATTAGTATTGTAATTATTTATTCATATGTCTGTACTCATAAAGTAATATTTTTTGTGAAATATATAATCATATTTGTGAATGAATTGTATTCTATGAAGGAAACAATAGTTTTATGGTAACTAAAATAGGTTGTGACAAATCTATACGGAACTTTATCACTAACCTTCTGAGACGTCTTTTTTAGGGAAATTTAATTCCCTACCTATTTCCAATCAACTCCAAAAAGAGGACAGGGATTCCTTATTATATATGCAGATTAGATAAAGTATTTAAGTCAAACGGAATAGTAAAGTGAGAGACAGTAGGAGAGAGAGATTGAAACAAGAAGTTATAATAGTGAAGTTAGAGATTTATTATTGAAGATTTCTAGGTGGATAAATTAATCTCAGGAAGAGTTGAGATTCAGTGTGGTAAATATTGATTTATAATTAAAGTCTCATTAAAGTTTTATATTAGGAGTGAGATTAAAGTTAAATGTTCAGTAGGAACATTATTGAATATAATTCTGGGATCTCTTATTGCGGTAATCTCTGCGTGATCGATATTCTAATTGTTAATTAATTGGATCATTAAATATTTAAGTTAATATAAAGGAAAGTTCCTTTTAAACCTCATAAAGCTATTTTGATTTAGTTATTAAAAGTCTTTGATTCTATTTGGGGAAGATAACCAAATAAAGAAAGTTATTTATAAAAATGACTATTGGTTCTTTGTTGACTCAAAATTATTCTCGTTCTCAAAGTGAGATCCAAGGGGATCTTCACAAGGTTATAAACACTTTAGTACACAATTATTGAAATATCTAAAAAAAAGCTATGTCAAGCGTTGTTCCGTACTTTGTTGTGCTTTCATTTGGATCCTTTGTCATAATTAAATGGAATTTTGATTTAAAGAAACTACTAAAGGCTTTGATTTGCCTTTTGAAAAATCTGTGTGCATTAAAATCCCCACTTAAAATAATAGACAATTTGTCCAGAAGAGTTGATCCGGCTTCAGTGCAGGCAACTAGTATATGTTTGCAATGAATTCGCTAATTTTCTCTACACTTTGATTTGGTGAAATATAAATAGTAACCATTGGAATTATTTGTCAATTTTCTGCTCTACATTTCGTTGCACAAATTTCTCCGATACACGACTCATTAAACCCAAATGATTCATAAGTATTCGATGCTACATCCATTTCTGAAGTGGCATAAATTGTGCTTATCTCCCTTATTTTTATATATAGCAACTCCACCAGCTCTGTGATTGTGTCTTCGGAATTTAGCAATACAATGAAAATTTGAAACATTTATGTTTTCTTCATTATTTATCTAAGTTTATGATAAAAGTAATATAGTTACATATTGCATAACACTGTCATCGAGATCCAAAGCATGTGCACGTAAACTTTGACAATCTAAAGAATATATCGATATTCCCTCTTCGTGGAAATGAAATTTGTGAGGATATGTGATTGTTTTAAGTTTGTTTCGCGATGTAGATTCTCTTAAGCCATAGAAGAATTTTGGATCGGAATTTTCCGTAACAATGTAAAGTCCTTCAAGACTTGTTGCTCTTGATAACGCAACATATTCCAATTGTTGAGAATGTGTTTTCTCATACTTATAATAAGTCTTGAAAGACTTTACATTGTTACAGAAAATTCCCGTCCATTGTTACGAATGAGCGTTACAAACCCAAACGTGACGTTCATTCAAGTTCACTCTACAGCAAAACGCGCCTAAAGAAGTTATCCCTTAAAAAATGTAGATTTCGAACTGATAATATTTGTTTGAATCGCAAACACACTATTAGTCCAACCAGTTTATATATAGGTTTACTTTTAACTTTTATATAATTGTTTCCACCAAGATGTAGTTTTACACTGAAATTATCTGTATTCAATCTAAATGAAATATATAGTTTAAACACAAATAATGAATTCATCTAATTTTATTGCCAGTTTTAAATAATTATATAACTATACAGTTTTTTTAAAGCTGTAATTACAGTTTTTTCTTACAATACAACTCTTTTCAAACAATAATGTAATTTACACTTAAGTATTATCGCAAACATATTAACGACATTGAATAGAACTGCACGAATTCTAAAAACGGAATACGCTGGCAGGAATATGGAGCGAGAAGTCAAAAAAGACTACGTGAAAAATAGTAAGTAATTATAAATAAATAATAGAAAAATAAAATTAAATAAAAAATTAGTTAATATTTTTTTAAAAAAAATTGTATTACTATTAATTTTATTATTTAAGAATTCGGTAAATTTGAGATTTGCATTTTAGTATTTGAGTTTGTCATAACGACAAACTGTTAGGTTTAAAATGGGGGCAAGCGGAGAAATATGAAAAGTACATGGTTGCTAATTCAGAGCCTAAGACACGTGTGAAATCGGGGTTGCCAATTTAGTGAGTTATCTTAAAAATTGGCATGATTGCGATAGTACGTATAAGTACCTAATTATTTATTTTAGTACTATTTTTTTAAATTTACAAAAAAGGCACTGAAATGCAAAAAAAACCTGTAGAAAAATTTTATATTTCTTAGAAAATATACTTTAATTTTTTCATTACTCTTGAAAATATACTTTGATTGTTTTCTTATCTATGTTTTAATTGGTTTTATAAGTTAAAATTCTATGTAAGAATTCAGATGACGCTATTATTAAAAGAATGATGCCGTTAATAGAATTCCTTTATAAAATCATTCCATAAAAGAGAATTTCCAGTGTACATCAGTTGCTCCGGTGGAAAATGCAATTCTTTTTTATAGGAACTTTGTCAGATACATTACATATTAAAGAGAATGTATCTTGTGAATGAAATTCAGTCACGGTTAAAACTGTTTTTGTCTAGTTCCGAATAGCAACATTCAAACACAGAATCAGTGAATGAATATTAACATCGGATTGTTCAGCTACTCAAGGGCTTTTGGCGACAGACTTCGTAATTTTGAACCAAGGTCAAGTGATGAGGATGAATCTGAGCTGGCACCCTCCTCTCCTAACTACCGCAATATTCCTACTAGGGGGACGTTTGAGCTCTCCAAAGATTTAATGTGCATTGTTTCCTTACAGGGCGGGATTTCAGCGGTACAGGCTCGAACACATGACACGCCGGTCTCGAGTCCCTTACCTTGACCACTAGGCAATCGTAGTCACTAATCAAACACAGAATGTACTTTCAGTTTGAAGAATCTTCCGATATTTATAAAAAAATATATCTGTGCTTTTCTAACGCATAATTGGTTCTTTACCGTTTCACCGGCGCAAATCTCTCCAATCAGGCTTTATTAGCGTCGACAAATATATATATATATATATATATATATATATATATATATATATATATATATATATATATATAACATAATACAATAAAAAATGTGTAACACAATAAACAACCCAAAGAGCAGCTTTCATGCTGTGTAGATAAAATATCGGCGAGTTAGTTACGACCACTACGACTTTTTCCATCACTTAACTTTTCTTTTTGCTTTTAAGATCCAAAAGTGCGTGGATACACGTCTTTTAATCTCAATAGACCTAGACTTCGACAGTTTGTATGGAATAAGTAACATAAAAAAAAATTTTAAGTCAATTCCTACTTAGATCAACAAAGAAATTTTTTTATTTTAGCTACTTTTTATTAAATAATTACAACTAATATAAATATGTGTATACATAGGACAGAATCATAACATTAAGTGGTAATTAATTTCTATTAATTATCATTAAAGTATCGTATTGTCATCCAAAACAATCATGTATATAAATT
Source organism: Trichonephila clavipes (assembly GCA_019973935.1). Lineage (NCBI taxonomy): Eukaryota > Metazoa > Arthropoda > Arachnida > Araneae > Nephilidae > Trichonephila > Trichonephila clavipes. The sequence continues at coordinate 9,544 of BMAU01019522.1, read as the reverse complement.
TCAGTGCAACTGAATACTTTAACACGCGAGAAAAAAACCTTTTCAAGTTTTGACACAAGTCGCCAAAAGGGTCGCTAAGTCGCCAAAAATGATACCAACGTGATTGTATTTATAATTCTTAAAATAATTAGTTTTAATCAATTAATTCTTATTAATTATTATTATGTTATTGTATTGCCATCCAAAATAAACCTGTATATAAAATTTCAGCTCAATTGAGCGCTTTAAAATGCATTTTATTAACGATTGAAGATAAATGACCACCAAGATAAGTAAATAAATATATAGATTGTGTGAGCTAATAGTGTAGGAATTGAAAAAAATAAGCACGTATTATAGTTATTAAATAATGCATGAATAAATGAAACTTTGATCAGAAATAAATATTATCAATGAGTAAAATCATTAAAAAATTAAATTATAATTTTTTAATAATAAATGCATTATTTTTTAATTGCCTTAACATAAAATGCCTATGACATGTTAATCTACTTTAAATATAATATATATTTTGAGATATTCTTCGAAGTATGTGTAGGGAATGGGGTTCCAGGAAAACGCTTTCTAGTTCAAGGAGTTCCACGAAAGCACCTTTAAGTTCTAGGGGTCCCACGAGGTGAAAAAGTTTGCGAGCCACTGTACTATACCAATATCAACCGTGGCCCACCACGGTTTTTTGTGTGTCCACGAGATTCATCATACATTTAGAAATAAAATATAAGCTGTAAAACTATTGCACTGGTAATACTGTTTTTTTTTACCACAAGTACTGGTAAAGATCATATCTCTACTTAACGACAGCAATCTCGAAGATGCTATAAGATTGGGAATATCATCTTATATGCCTGACATTAAAAAATAGTGGATAATATGCAATGCCAAAAAATCGCATTAAATGTAACAATTTTGAATTTTTTGCTACCTTTTTAGCGTAGAATATTGCTTATGATGTTCAGAATTGCAATAAAATTAAGAAATTTATTTATATATATAATTTGTCAGATGTGCTCAGACGGGGAAAAAGAACCCCTGCCATAAGCCATCAAAAATTGTCAAAGAACTTTAATTTTAAAACTAAAGGAGGATTAGAATACACAATTCATGCAATTTTATTTTTGATTAATCTATTTCGGTAATGAAATATAGAATAAGTGATAGGAAATTACTCACAGTTAAACGTATTTCCAAGATTGTTATTTTCATTCTGTCTGATTTTGGTTAGATAACCTTCTATAAAACCATCTGGATTTTCTTCTGCAGCATTCTTTTTGCATAGTTCTACCTCTTTTCTAAAAGAGATGTTAAAAATGCTGTAAGCTAACATAAGATATACTATTTGTAATAATCAATATCATGTAATGAATTAGAAACAATTATTCGGCGCTTATCAATATACTCATTAAAAAACAGCTCAATAAGAATCAACCTTATTTTCAAAAAGTAACTAATTTTAATGGGAGTAATAAAATTGGGAACCTTTAGATACAGAGTTTGTGTAATTTTTAATTATATTTCAACCAATTGTTTATTTAGTCTTTTATAAATAAAGTGTTTTTTAAAACATTTCAGGATTACTATTAAAATGTGGCGAAAATTATTTTATTATATTGTATATGCACAATATCTATTCCTTTATTTTAAACATTAATTAAATTTTTATTACGTTTTTCTTTGGCTGTTTCAGTGAGATTTAATGATTTTAAATTTTATATATAAAATTCCATCATTATTTCGATAAGATTATAAGCAATTTTTTCTTATATTTCCGTATACTATATCCTCTTTAGAAGTATTTGCAATTGTACGTTACAAAAATATTTGAATTATTTATAGAATACCCAGATTCATCTTCATACAAAATCGAAATACATTCATGCTTTTTTCCTATTTAATTAACTAGAATGTTTTAATTGGTTCAAGAATTAGTCAAGATTACTAATAAAAATTACTATATCCTTATTTCTTAAAAATCTGATATCTGAACAAAATATGCATTCCTGTATTTAAACTGATTAATTGATAATTTTAAAAAAAACACAATAAAATTAAAGATACGATCAATTAATAAAAATAGAGTTATTTAACACATACACATATTTAAAAATTTATAAATATATTCCTCAGCGAATATCAGCAAAAAAGATTTTAGCCTCAATTTTCCTTTATCCTCATTTCATAATGTTAGCAATTGTCGATTTTAAGGGAATGACCTATTATCAAGTTTCGTTTTAAGAAAAAATTCTTCAAGAGATATAAATTGAATTCCTTTGGTACTGATGATGGCAGATAAAAATTATTAAAAAATTATTCCCCCACCATTCATTAAAACGATAGTAAAAGGTGGGTTTTTCCTGGCCGCAAAACTTTATCGAAAAGAAATGCAAGTATGAAATATGTATCCCTGTAATCGACAATTTATATCGTCAGGCAAAAAATATTGGCTATAAAATAGTAAATTTTCCAGACTGTCATCAAATGTCTGTTAAGATCGTAGAAAAACGAAAACGTTTTTGGCCACTGTATTTAATGTTATCCCAAGGTAAATACAAAACATGGATAACTTCGAATGAAACACTGTTTCACCTGTCATTCACAACTGGCAAAACGAAGATACAACATATTTAAGGCAAAAAACGTCGAAAAGACGCAGCTGTTTTGAAAACTCAAGTTGGCCGTCAGGTATTATGGTATTTGACGAGAATGTCCTCTCAAGGCTTAACGAAACCCCTTTTTTGTAGAACCAAAGACTAAAATTGATGAAAAATACTATCATAATAAAGTTTTGAAACACTTGATCAGAGAAAGTAAACGTCTTTACACTCAAGGAAACTTTGTTTTTCACCTACATTGTGCACCAAATCATATTGCAAAATCAACTGTAAAATGACTGAAATATAAGAAAATAAATTTTGTTTCCTCCTGATAAATGACTATCACTATCTCCTGTCTGTGTTCCTTGCAATTATTTTTTATGGGGATACTTAAGAAAAACTGTTAAATAGACCTAAAGTATGGGCATTTCAAGGGGTTTAAAAAGCAATTAAAGAAGTTGGAAAAATACCCCAAAAATGGATTTAAAAAAACGATTTTAGCTTAACCGAAACGCGTGCGGAAAGTAATCTGTGCTAGAGGAAACCACATTGAAAATTCCATGTGAATAACTTTATTCAATAAAAATTTATAATTCTCTGAAATTGCTCGCACTGTTTGTAAATCAACTAGTATGTTATGATTTTAGAAGAGTCTATGTAAAAAAAATGCTGCTGCAAGAGAAGCATTATGAAGTGTAGACTTTATCTGTTCAGTTTGTCCTATTATTTCTTTTATACAACATTAATTTCTGTAACTGGGAAAATATAAATTTTAAATGATACTTCTATCAAGACTCAATGCAATGAATAAACCAGGATTTCCAACGCTTACCAATAATTTCTGCTAGATGTTTAATTTTTTTTTTTGTTGTTAAATCTACGAGTATTTACTATACAATCTTTATTTTTTAAAATTCTGCCTATATATGACGGAACGGATACGTGAACAAAGGTTATGTAATATATAATTAAATATAAGTAATTTTAATTACATTTTTTATATAGTTATTTAATAAAAATACTTCATTTTTTAGAAAATGTTGATTAGTGCTTCCAGAGTGGAAGAAAACCAGGTAAAAAATAAAAAAGGTATATTAAGATAAATATATATAACCAAAACATATTTAGAAGGATGAATTAAAAATATAAAGAATCTGTCATTTTCTTTATCGTTCTAGCCAAGCCTTACTATTTTAACATTATTTAAAACAATATATATATATATATATATATATATATATATATATTGAGCAACTGTCTTGTCAATTTATACTTACATTATTTTGAAAGTAGCTATGTTAATAATTCTAAATATTATATTTATCGTTATATAGATGATATAATCATTTTTGGCAAGCAAGTCAATTTTATACCTAATACTAATTTTTATCCACAATATCTTAATTTAATACAGACAAATAGTAACAACAATGAAGCAAATTTTCTTCACATACATATCAAATTAATAGATAATGTAATAGTTTCTAATATTTATGATAAAAGAGAAGATTTTAATTTCAATATAATAAAATTTCCGCATTGGGAGAGTAATGTACATATTTCTATATTTAGAAATATTATTAATTATATACAACGCAATAAATTTCTAGTGTCAAAAAAATCAGAAATAATAAATAACTATAAACATTTTACTAGATACTGCTTAAATCAGAAATACCCAATTCATTTTATTAATAGTTATAGGAATAAAGCTATTCAATATTGTAAGGATTAAAAATTCTTAGATTAATTATAGTTTAATAATCTAAATTTACACATTTCATAGTTATACTTACCTCCATATTCTATTATTAGTTAAAATTAATTATTATTATTTAATTCATATATACTTTAGTGTCTCTAAAGTTATGGTTTTTCGTAATTCTTTTATTAATTTTTGTTTTCTATTCTTTTTATACCTTTATTAAGTGCTACATTTCAGCCATTCACATGCTTTGAATCTGCATTAGGGTCCAGAATCTGGCAATAACTTATTTATTGCACTCGGATTTAGCTCGGGCTCTGCATTTTCAAGTGCAATTTTTAGGTAAGTTACCTCTATTTTGTAATGGATTTAGATATTCCTATCCATTACTTTCAATAAGTTTCTTTTAGTATTATTTACATAAAGGGAGAAGGTTGGCTGGCCAAAAAACATGTTCAACCCCACTTTTATATTATTTATATTATTAGCTGTACTAAGTCAGCAATGTTTATACTACTGCAGCATCCATTTTATAATTTTTAATCTAGTGTCTTTCATTGTATGTTCTCTTTACTGTCTCTGTGTTTTTTTCGAATGTGATTGGTGAATGTTTATCTCTTGTCTGTAGAGAATTAGACTAATTATATATATATATATATATATATATATATATATATATATATATATATATATATATATACTGGTGTGCAAAAATTATGGACGAAGTCGAAACATTAGCATATCAGCTGAACGAAAAGGCAGAGCGGACAGAAAGACCAATCAGGAGATTAAGTAAGGGGATGTACGGTACCACATGCGAAGATATGCAGGTAAACGTAATGGGGGAGTCTCTGAGTAATATAAAGCATGTTGTCGGTGTAAGATCACTATTTCTGGCAAAGATATTGCACACCGTATAGCAGTTAAAATCACACCAAGTTGCTGCCTCAGCGAGAAATGGCGAATAATCAATCTGTTAGACGACATCTGGATGCTTTTACCCGAGGTCGAATCAATGGGAAATTGGAGGAAGGCCGCAGTGTGACAAGTGTGGCTGCAGAGTTCGGAATTGCTCACAGCATCGTTTCACGACTTTGGAGACAATTTCAAACTACAGGAACAGCTATCCGGGGGTTCAGTAGTAATCGTCCACGAGGAACCACACCCGCAGATGACCGGTACATTGTCTTACAGGCCAGAAGAAACAGGCGGCAGACAGCTGGAGAAATCGCTAGACACACGACACAGGCGACTGGACGACCGATATCGCGTTTTACCGTGGCCAGAAGATTGCACGGTGGTGGTCTGTTTGCACGACGCCCTGTACGGTGTGTACCTTTAACGCCTGCCCTTCGGAGAAGGCGTTCTCTGTGGTGCCGGGAACACCGGAATTGGAGAGACAATGAATGGGGACGAGTACTCTTTACAGATGAGAGCAGATTCAGTTTGAGTAGCGATTCTCATCGCATACTCATCTGGAGAGAGCGGGGAAGCCGCAATCATCCCTCGAACATCATTGAAAGGGACAGGTATGGAGGTCGCGGTGTTCTCGTTTGGGGAGGCATCATGCTTGGTAGTCGTACAGACCTTCACATCTTCGACGCAGGTTCAGTCAACGGGACCCGTTATTGTGTAACGAGATTCTTCTTCCATATGTGCGTCTTTTTAGAGGCGCTTCTGCAGTTCCTTTTCATGGACGACAATGCACCATGTCATCGAACAGTAACTGCCGAACAACTCTTAGAGAGTGAGGATATTGAACGTATGGATTGGCCGGCATGATCTCCGGATCTCAATCCCATCGAGCATGTATGGGAATTTCTAGGCAGACGCTTGGCAGCTCGTACCTTACCACCAGTAACGATTCGGGAGCTTCGATTGGCGCTGCAAGACGAATGGGCAGCAATGCCTCAACAACTCATTGACACCCTCATTCTCAGCATGGGAAGACGCTGTGAAACCTGCCTAGCAGTCAGGGGAGATCATATCCCCTACTAAAGACCGGATGTTTCTTGCTGGACACCCATCACAGGGATGTTTCAGCCTTCAGTCGCATTGCGCTCCATGCTACTTTTTCAATCAAGCTTCTTTTCATCCCTCTGATTTCTCTTCTAGTAAGTGTTGCTTACATTACACATGTCCTTACGTATTGGGGATCTTACGGTATTAAATTTGTTGGTTTTGAAAGCTTTTGTACAAAGTTATATTGAAAAAACAGTCTCGTCCTTAGTTTTTGCACACCAGTGTATATATATATATATATATATATATATATATATATATATATATATATATATATATATATATATATATATATATATATATCCATCCTTCCAAAAAAGGGGTGCCAAACTCAAATCTAACTCGGACCAAGCAAACAAGGCTGAACTTTAGGCGGGCCGCAAAAAAACAATATTCATGGAAACCACTGGCGTAGCTAGTTCTGAGTGGTCCCTGTATCAAAATTCCTTTGGAGCCCTTTTTCAGATATGAGCGCCTTGTTAGTGGGAATGCAGTTACACGTGATGAGGCCCCTTTAACTTGAGGGAGCCGTATCATTGATAGGGCTGATACGGCGGTAGCTATGCCCATGATGGAAACGTAGGTTTATTTCGAATACTACATTATAATAAACATATGTAAAAGGACAAATAAAACGTAATGTTTATATCCTGACACTTGACATCCTTTTTCTGCTGCTACCTTTCCAATTTTGGGAGAATTTTTTAAATATTTTATTATGTATTATTGTGTGGGAATATATTGTCAGGGCCACACAAAAGTGTTTATTGTAGGCCGCGAGTTTGACACCCCTGTTCTAAAATAATTAGGTATTTCAAAATCATTCACCTCTTAATGTTCCTGATATAATAAAATAAAAGTCATGCTTTGAAATACATTCTTTGCAATTTAAATATTAATAATTTATACAATAACTAAAAAGTTATTTTCTTAAAGTGTCTAATGCGTTTTTTGGTTCTATAAGCATGTTGAAGATATCATTGCTGAAAAGATATACCTAGTCCTAAGATCTGATACAATTATATAAGCATTTATAAAACAACAACTTTTTGACCAAATTTAAAATTTAATTGTTTGTTTTATTTTACCACTTAGTTTAACTTGCCTCATTTTTTTAAATTTAAAATGGTCTTCTTTTAACTTCACACGTCTCTATGGCTAATCATCTATCGAGGTACACTCGACCGATGGGAATTTCTATCGTTATTTTCCCTAAAGAAGGTTTAAGATTGTACAAATTGGGACGCCACTTTCAGCCCACTTTTGTCTTTTACTTTGATCACAATTTATAATCGAGGGGATTTAAATTCCGACGGCTGGAAGACCAATCCTTGTGTTCTATCGGCACATTCTCTTTGAAAAACCGCTGGATTATCCTCGACTTTTGAGCAAGAGCAGAGCCCTATTGGGAAACCCAATCGTTTCCATTGAACAGGTTTAAGTTCAAGATCTTCACTACTGTTTTTAAGATAGTGTATTGATACCCGTTACCGTAGTGTTTCTCAAACTTTCACTATTTGCGAACCAAAATTGAATCATAATTTTCATCGCGCCCCCCTTCTATACTATAGCAAAGCCCTCGTGTAGCTGAACAGTGTGACGTTAATATTCAATCAATCAATCCATACTATAGCAATGTTTTGAATTCCATAACACAACACTTTGACTCTAAAGCAACAACATGACTTCAACCTCTCAAGCACCACCGACGTATATAAACGTCTCGCTCAACCTAAACGATCATTTCCCCGGACGTATATATACGTCTTTCGGAATTACGATCTTTTGTATGAACTTCTATGCATAAAATTATTCCGAAGGCTTTGGAATGCTATAGAAGGACCTTGACAGTGTTTGCGAAGGATTTACTTATTTCATAGTATTTGCTTATTTATTCCTTTTCTTCCCCTCTCCTTCATCCCCAATATATCCCATACGTGAGCCTATGTGGAAAACGGTGGCATTGGGGTAATTTTAAACCGCGGCAGTTAAAGGATTAATTATAAACCTTACAAATTATCAAGATAAACATTAAAATTTTGGGATATATTTTTATATGACAAACCCATGGGGTCACTGGTAGTTTTTAAACTTGTTCTTTATTTAGTATCGTTATGATTAATTATAAAATGCATGAAGTACTGATGCAGTTATAAGTGTATTATATCAGTGTAAGTATGTATTTTTTATTATCTCACAATGTATTTTGTTTCAATTTCAGTTTAGGTATTTGATATTTTTTTAAAAAAATCTTTTATTTTCGATATGCTCGCGCCCCCTTGTCGGATTATTACGCCCCCTAGGGAGCGCGCCCCACAGTTTGAGAAACGCTGCGTTACTGCGATTTTCACTCCTTTCTCGAAAATATGAATATCCGAGGCGCCTTCATACCCAACACCCCCACCTAACTATCAAAGAAGCCGAATGATGAGCTCTGTGCTTGCAATTTTCTTTTCCTTAGCTCATTGAATATTCCTTGTGTACACAAGGGCATTTTGGAAGCTGATAAATTCTTAAAGATCAAAAACTTCCTCTTCGGTAAACGGAATTCGTTTGTGGTAGTATGGGCCTGTTGCCACAAGAGTGCTTTTGACTTATATATATATAAAGTGTCTCTAGCGTTTTAATTATGAGGGAATGGATTTACACGTTGTCGTATATCATCCGTATATTCCCTACAGACGTAATGCAAAAATAGCTCAACCTCGCTGGAAAGCTGTGCCGGTATAAGCTCATTTCGGGCCCTGGGCCCAGATGATCTACGGATTCCTTTGGCAATGTCGGATCCAAAGAGGGGCTCTTGGATCCGGTTAAGTCTGAGCTTATCTGGGCTTTTCCGGACCCCTAAGCACCCAAAGGATAAATCTGCTCTGCTGACATGGCAATTCGAAGATAACGCGGGAACCATGGACCAATAAGACGAATGAGGGGGAAACGATAGGAAATCGGACGATAGCACGTCAATCGAGACAGAGGACAATAACAAGAATAAGCCGATGCTGATGAGATGTATGCCTTATGGATGATGATGATGATGATTGTTAATTTTAATGGCACAAGGGCCAACTTTGGCCAAGCTGCGCCAAACACTTGTTAAAAGAATGTCATTTTAAAAATATATATGTATAAAAATATATGTACACATGTATATGCATGCATGCATGCATGCATGCATATAATATATTAAAAATATAAAGAAACACACATATCAAATCATATGTAAAAA